>OOFC01013232.1:0-30791 GCA_900323345.1 Pseudochromis fuscus | reverse complement strand
TCATGTTGCTTCTGGTGGTCTCAATCACTGCTCTCTGAATCCTCCAGAAACAATCTCATCATGAGCTGCTGCTCCTCAGAGCCTGATTGGCTGCAATTACTAGCGGCTGGACAAGAACCGTAAGTGAGTGTGTGTGTGTGTGTGTGCGTGTGCGTGTATTTCTGCAAGTACAATAAAAGGTAAGTGAATGGACCATGTCAACCAATGTCCACTCAAAGATAGAAAGACAAGTGTGCGCGTGCGTGCTTGCATTTGTGTGAGTGCGTGCGTGCGTGTGTAGGTAGGACGCAGGGAGGTAGAGAGAGGGGGTGAAAGCGAGACCGACCAGTAGGACAAGACAGAGCATGCATGCAGGAGGCGAATCGCAAGTTTGTGTCTTGTTTAGTTTGTCAGACGCTCCGTGACTTTCTCACCATTTCTTAAAACATGACTCGCAGACTAAAAGGTAGCAATGTGTGCGGCTGATTCATTTTAATGACCAATTCTTCTTGGACAAGATAACTCGCTCAAACCCGGTGTGTACAATGAGCGCGTCTGCAGGAACGGGGGTGTTTGTGCTCTCCTTAATGTCCATCCCCATCTGCTATTTATTTAATTCCCTCATTTACAGCAACAGGTGAGTGGAAATGTATGTGTCTTTTTATTTGAAGATCTAATTCCTATAGAATGCTGTTATAACATGGAGGAGACGGAGTAATATGCATGATTTGAAAAATTATTTTATTTTTAAAGATTCACTTTTTTTTTTCATTGCATGTAGTGCTGAAGCTTTCTTCTTTGCTGGATGCACAACAGTCCTTATCCTGGCCGTTTCAGCCAGTTTTATGCTCAAGAAGAAGGCTCCAGTAGATCCTCTTTTCTATGGTAGGAGAAATGCACATTTCCTCTTGTGACCAAACCAAATAAAGAGAATATTAATTATGAAGTCATAGACTGAAAATCACAAGATTTTGTCTTTCTTGTAAAACAATATAGAGTTTTGTGAATATTCATGAGCAATGGAGGTTGTTGTATAAGTGTGGTGTTTTGATAATAACATCTTTTGCCAGTATTCGAAAGTAATTTACAGAATCTTATGTTTGCATGTTGTCCATCTTGAATGTGAACCAGATTTAAATAAATTAAACATTTGCATCTGTGCAGTGTATGCAGTGTATGCATTCCTCAGTGTGGTGAATCTGATCATTGGGCTGGAGCAGGACAACATCATTGATGGATTTGTGACATTTTACCTCAAAGAGGCAAGTGTTGTGGTGCTCTGTGTGTCCAGGCTGTGAATGAATGGCCTAACAGTTTTGTGTTCCCATCACACTTTTATTGATTGATTGATCTATTGATCTTGTGTTTCAGGCAGATCCACATATTAATACGGCACATGGGCACATGATCTGCTACTGGGATGGCTGTGTGCACTATCTCATGTATCTGCTCATGATTGCTGCAATTACTTGGGGGTAAGAGTCTCATTGTTCTATCTATCTATCTATCTATCTATCTATCTATTGACAATGGCTCTGTTACGTGATTTGCACAGGGACAGTTACCGAGCAATTGGACTCTACTGGGTGGGATCCTTTCTCATGCGTGCCATAGTCTACATTCTTGGGAATGCTGTGGGTAAGTACACTAAAAATAATGGGATGCTTTTAGCTGGCTTGTGTAGGGTAGCCCCTGTCAACCCCAGCAGTTTCTTCCCCTAAGACTGACAATAGTCCAAACTTATTTTATTGAAAAATATTTATAATTTAAATTCTGTAACTTTCAGTTTTTTGGCCTGTGCGTTGGCCACAATGACATATTGTCTTGTTCTGTCTTTTCCCAGGAAAATATGGCACCCAAGTGGGTCCTCTCTTCATCCTCCACATGCTGTATATCTCAGTGTCTGTGTGGGCTTGCTTCCGCATCTTCAGTCAACCCTCTACACAAGACACTCAGTTCACAGTAAGATCCAGAAAGTATCAAAGCTGACTGCTGTTAGGATGAAGCAGATCATTGTGAATACCATACACACAGCTTTTAACACTTGCATAAATAGATAATTAGAACCTCTACACTGGTTCCTCATTAGGTGTCTTTGAGATAATCTCAGCTGGATGTGTAGCAGAGGTGTCAACAACACAAGAGATACAAAATAAAGAGAGCATTTTAAAAGGCACATCTTGTATATGCCCATAGATTTATTGACAGTATTCCATCTGTTAAGTCTATTGGTGTATTTATCATCAAAGTATTCAATTTGAAAAAAGAGCTTTTATCTCTAAGTAGCTGAGCTGCAAAGTACTGCTTATATGTCAATATATTCTCAACTACGGTACAGTTAAAATAGGAAAGTGAATAGCAAATATGTTTGCAATAGCAAGCACTCTAACCTGACTATAACCCTGTGTAAACAGTATATTAAACAGACATCTTTTTAGCACATACACTGTGTTTAGAAATGAACAAAGCAAGTGGGTCTAAAAAAATGGGGCCAAAGGTGTAATTACATTACAAATGTCATTACATTTTTTCCACAAGTCACTCTGATGTCATTAGCTAAAGTCAGCTCTAATCAGATTCATAATTCATAACTAAGTGTATATTAGTCTTTAAAAAGAGGAAGATTAAAAAGGTTATTAGTTTGGCTGACAGGTCTGGTCTTCAATGAGAGCAGCAGTCCTTGGATTTAAAGGTCAGACCTGCCTCCTCACTCCTCCATTCATATCCAAATATGGTCACTTCTGGCTCCAAACAACCAACATGGCAACATTCAAATACCAAATGTCTGGCTTCAAAATGCAAGCCCACAAATCAACAGGTGATGTCACATTAGCTTTGTCCATTCTATATACACTCTATGGTTTAGTAATAGCCTTTTTCTAAAATTTCACTATAAAGGAAATACTTTGTAATCATTTAAAATTGACTTACTGGGCCAAATAATGTAGCTGTGTGGAGATTAGGAGTGTTGTTGAGATGATACTGTAAATAACTGGCAAAAATAAGTGGTTTGGATGAAAGTGTTTCATGGATGAAATGGTTTTATGGCAATAGTTTGCAGCTTGACATGTTATTGTTACTTTGTCAGGACACTCAGGAGGCTCAGAGGACTAGTTTGCTCCACAGACCTCTGGATTTATTGTTCATCATCTACCTCATCCCAGCACTGGCTTTCTGTGTCTTTAGAGGTCTGGTAAGAAATCACAAGATGCTCAACTGCACAATGCACTCACAGTGGTTGCATTATTTGTTAATGTAGAGTCCCTTTCTATTTCTTTTTTTTTTTTTTGAGGTCGTTCTGGACTGTTCCAGCAAATGGTGTCAGGACTACACACAACAGTATGAGCCTTACCTGAGAGACCCTTCAGCCTATCCTAAAGTACAGGTAACTCCATGCTCTTAAACATGCCAACATTTCTTCGTAACGCTAGAGTCAGGCCAAGTCTTCAAAGCAGTAAACTGTATCTACATTTGTCAGATGCTGGTGAGCATGCTGTATTCTGGACCATACTACATCATTACTCTCTATGGACTGTTGGTCCCAGGATGTGAGTGGATGCCGGACTTGATGTTAGTGCACTCAGGAGCACTGGCACAGGTATGTACTGCTGGTCATTGCTGTCTCTCATTTCGTAACCAGGGGTAACTGGGCTTGTGTAGTTAAAGACTCTGAACTTCGGGGGATACACAGGTGTAGGGCTGCACCAATCACTGTTCTGAAAGTTGCTTAATCATCATCTATTAAAACAATTAGTCGACTAATTGGATTATGAGTCACATAATAATGAAATGGCTCTTATTTAGCTCTCTCCTTTTAAATTTAGCATGATATTGTTTAATATATGTGCTAATTAGTAATAAAGACCAGAAAGATGGATACGTATTCAGAAAGGCATCTTTTAAACAACTTTGCCACTGACATTAGCTGCTACTGATACAAAAGTAAATCAAAAATGTCCCATTTCTTCTCTAAGGACAGACACAGTGTTTAGTGTTGATATATCTTTACTGTATTTAGCATCAATCACCACTATATTGTTTGCTTGCTGCTGAATGTTATTGAACTCTGAGCAAAGATAGGAAGGAAGGGAGATGCCTCACTCCTTTGAAAACACATCTGGCGACAATAGTTATTAGTTATTGTTAGTTATTACTGTTGACTAAAAAACACAAACACTTGCACCCCTACTTAAGTGTGTAGAGTCTATAGGCTTTGAAACAACCTCTAACTTGTCCTAAATCTCCTTTTTTTTCTAAACTTCTAAAACTTCTGTGAATATTAAATTGTGTCTCTGGTTTTGTCTTTCTTGTACTATAACCTTATGTTTTATCTAGATTTTGCTAGTGTTTTGTTTATTCTTTTATTTGTGTATGACATTGCATTTAATACTTATTTTGTGTGATTTTATCTATAAAATACTTTTTTATATTACACATTAAGTCCTGAAAAACCATAAAGTATTCAGTAAAAAAGAGGATTAAGTTGACATGTATATGGGCCTTTCTAAAGTGAACTTGTGTTAATTATTAACATGATTTTTTTCACATTTAAACTAGTAAAGTGATGTCTTTAATTTTCATAGAGCTGTAACTCAATATGATTTTTTTTTTGTGTTTCTCGATACTGTCTCAAAAGAATAAAAATATTTCAGGGTCAATGGATCAGACCTTGTAGGTGTTTTCATTGTCAACAGTGACAAAAATGTCTTCCATATGAAAAACTTCTGTGCAAAAACTTTTTTCCCCACTTGACGTCATCATTCCAGGTAGATGAGGCAATGCTAACCTGAAAGTGGGCCCCCAGCCAAATCTCGACCTGTTTCTTTCTGGTTGCAAATTGAGCTCTGTTCAGTTTTTTCTTCAGTGCTGTCAAATGCCAGGGGCTGTGCATACATGGTAGGAATCAGCAGAACATACATTATCTATTTATCTCTAAAGATGGAAATTCTGAACACTGGTGGGTGCACCTATCCCATCTCAGCTGCACAAAGCAGCTATTGTGTTGGAGCTGCCGGCTGGCGCGTCACTCATCAGCGGGATAAGGGCAGAAGCTGACTTCAGACTAACAGGAATGATGGTATTGGTGGTATTCACTTAAATGTCAGCTGTTCGACCAGACTATAAATAGGAGGGCTGATGCTCTGGCAGACTTGGTTGCTATGAAACATGTCATGTGTCTTTTTTATCAGTGACTTTCTATGGAAAGGTAATTGACAGGCATCTAGGAGATTGAAAACTATTTGTGGATGAGTGTTATAGGAATAAATCACTCTAGAACAATTGTTACCTGACCTCATTTTATTATTGAAAAGGGACCCTAACCAGAAATTCCTGCTGCTGTGAATATACTAAATTTTAAGCTTTTAGTCATTATTCTCATTTTCCCATTTCTCCCACCTCTGCTTCACTTCACAGGCCCAGTTCTCTCATATTGGTGCATCCCTTCACACACGGACACCATTCTCCTACAGAGTGCCTGCTGACAGCCAGGCTGTGTTCCTGTTGGTCAACATCCTGTACACTCTGTTGCCTCAGGCTCTGTGCTACCGCTGCTGCACCCGGCCTGCCTTCTTCCTCAAGCCTTTGCCAGAGAAGAAAAATGAATGACAGCGTGTCAGGGAGAGAGAGAGTCCCACACATAACGAAGATGCCTGAATAAAAGGCAGAAGTACTTGCAAAGTACTGCACTGTGTTTGTGGTTATTAACACTTGCTATTTTTGAACAGGGAGGTGTAACCTGTAACCTTAATGAGAGCTAAGTGGATGTGTTGGAAACATAACAAAGTAAACAGGGTTCCTTTCATCTAGCATTTATGTTCTGTTGCTTTTTTTGAAAATGTGAACGTACAAAAATATAGTGTGCTTGTGTGTGAGTGTGTAAAGCAACAGCAAGCACATCATGGCACACAGTGTCCCAGTACAGACAGTAGTGCTTGTGTATGTGATTCAAACTACTTGACAATACTTGTTATATTTTTGGTAATTCTTTTCTTTTTTTGGTTACGAAAACTGCTTTCTCATCAGAGGTTTGTAAGCAGTGCCTGTTTGGCAGTGAGCTGGCAAATAAAGAAACGGTTCCTATGCCTTTGTGTTTTGTAATATATACAGTAATATGAACATACAGGATGATAATCATTTAGAAGAATTTGGTGAGCAAAAATGGTTTGTTACTGTCATACTGAAAAATATAATATATTAGCCAGAGAGAATGTTATTATTTAGGTGCAGTTCCCACAGATTCCCTTTAAGTCCCAAAAATTCGAATTTCAGTTAGCTTAATACTGTAATACTGTTACCCCTACAGGGAAATTTATTGTATATATTTATGTTCAGTTATATCTGCAATGCTTTAACTTTTACAGTTCCAACTAAAAAAACCAAAAACAAACAAAAAAAACCCACACACATTTTCTGTTATGTTATTTTGCAAAGATACATTACTAATTTAAGAAATAGAGGAATGGTTAATATGAATAAATATTCCTTTTGTAATAAAGTAAAAAATATTTATTGTATTTTATTCTTTAAAGAAACGAAATATTCAGAAAATATATAGTTTGTGCTCGTAAATTTTAATCTTAGAAGAAAACTTAATTTATGCTTTCATTGCATCAAGTATTTCTTCAGTAGACATTTAGACACTAGTATGAGACTGTATACATTTAATGTAAAATTACTTATTAAAGATGTACATAAAAACGAGGAAACCTTAGATTTTTTTTTAAGATAAAGATGATTTAATCAATGATGATTTAATAATAAAATACAAAATTTAATCCAACCTTGTAGCTTCACCCGGAAGTGGTTCACCTCACCACTTCCTGTTAGTAGCACAACAACTTCGCGTGTATCTAACAAACCGTGTTTCCTTATACCTCTTCCCCGATTCACTGAATTCACTTCAGAGACCTATCATCCAGTTAGAGAACACTTGCCAAATGCTTTTTTGACCTAAACCCTCTTCAGAAGAAACAGCTGTCACTAATCTACATTAACGTTAGCTGTACAAGCTAGCTGGTTAGCTGCAATAATGGCGGCTTCGACTCCTCCGCTGGTTTCTGCCCATGTATTAAGGTCTGTATATCCTTTTAGATCTTTTTAGAATAACTAGATAATTAAACTAATAATTTAAAGATAGATGGGCCACAATTGCATGTCAATAAGGCTACACTGTTTAAAGCAAAGTGGTTGTCCTACAAGTTAGCTAACGTTACCATCGACACTTAGCTGTTAGCAATCCGTAATGTTTACATTTTGTTGATACACCAATATAGAGGCAAAAGATGTTATTATAGATTATAGAAGAGTAATTCGTGTATAATTTTGAGACCTCATTGTTGTCTCTTCTTATCATACATTATTAACAGGGTAGAAAAATCAGCAAGTTTGATCGTTGTCACATCCAATATTGTGAATCGTCATGGACACTCTATAAAACCCTTTTGACCAACTTTTACTGAAAACAAGTATCGCAAAACATATGTAAAATACAACTGAGCGTATAGCAACCAAAACATCAAGGTATATTGGGTAAATATTCTCTGACACAGCAAAACATCCCCGATCATAACTCTGCCTCTCCTGTGGGAGTGGTACACATGGTAAACATGTAGAACAAGCTGGGTAGATCCCTTTGCGTGCATATGGTCTTTGTTGTCACTGGAAAACCATTGGTTTTATAGGGTGTTTTCAAAAGTTTTGACTGGTAGTGTATGTTTGACAAGCAGAAGATCTGCTGTGAAAACTGCAAACAAAAAAGTGTAGTTTACTATGCCAGTGTCTGCCCCTCTAATTGCTGTGCAACACTTAGTAGCATATAGCTCAGTCACAATTTTCAACTCCTCTAATGTGATTGCTTTATCAAATTTTTCTTTACTTCAGTCAGAAACAACGTAGAGCCGCTTTGAGGAAAGAAAGAAGACAACGAAAACGCCGAGCTGTCGCCCAAGCCAGAGATGATGGTACATAAAGAGGAGTGAGATGTGATGACTTGTAATTTGTACAGTGGGAGTTGCAACATTCATAACATTTACTCTGTTGTAGGTTTAAACAATGGAACAAGCTTTACTCTGGAAGAAGAGGAGGAGATAAATGATGGTGAGAATAATGATGGTGATGAAGAGGAAAGGTAGGTTAATGCCACTCCTGCTCTGCTGATATTGCTGCACATTCAGTCATAGACACTACAGAACCTTGAACCTCCTGATTGTGCTTGATTTGTTTTTGATCAGACTGCGGCTACATGAAGAGTGGCTGGAAAGAGAAAGGCTTGCCCAAGAGGAATTCAGGCTGCAGACAGAGAGGGAGGAAGCAACAAGAAAAAGAAAAGAAGAGGAGGAGGTAATCTACTTTTTGCATTCATCATAGGAAGTTTGTACTGTTCAAGAAACTTGTTTGATAATGACTTTACACTTTATCCACAAAAAATGTACAGATTTTCATGTGTTTACTCTGATTATGTAATGCTGGGATTAACTGATTTAGGAGATTATTACCAGTATGGGATGTCTGGTCAGAACATGCAATGTTTGTTGTTGGTATTCTCTAAACACTGCAGTACAGTCTAGACATTGACTACGGGATGTATTGTGACCTATGGTAAAGATTTACACTTTTGGAAATTAATCCTCCAATAATTTGAAGTAAAAGAGCTGCTGTAAACCTTTCTGTAAAAATACAAATTTTGGCAGCTGGCTGTGCCACTTTAACTATTAAAGTTATTTTTTCATTATATTATAGACCAAATTAAATGAATAATTATTACTCATATCAGTCAGGACTTGTCATTATAGTGATTAATTGGCTTATTAATGAGCACACCTGAGCCTGTTTAAGAGGTGATTTGCAACATTTCAGTAATAATTGGCTTTATGTTTGTGTTTCAGCGGATGATAAAGGAAGAATGGGAGGCCCAGCAGAAGAAAGAACAAGAAGAAAAAGAACAGAAACAGCAGAAGAAGCGAGACAGAGAGGTGAAACGGGCTCCAGGAGGATAGAAACAAAAAGAAATATATCCTCTTCTACATAGTCATCAAGATAACCACAGTAAAGCATATCTTACCAGCAGAATGTTTCTTTTGTAAAATGTGTTTTTGCTTTGTACTTGGTTCTTCTTGAACTTTTCCTTGACTGAGTGGCACAAGCAACCATCCTACTCCTTAACTGAGATACACTCAAAGAGAAAATCCCTTACCACATCTTCAGGTCTCACATCAAAGACGTATCTTTTATTTTGTGTGACAACTATTTGTAAAAAAAAAAAAAAAAAAAAATGCTCCAGAAGCTGAAAATGGTTCCTGTTATTTGTCCACTTATGTTTTGTGCCTATCAGTCCTTGTGACTGTGGTCTTAACCCACAATAACAGATGAGCTGCAGTATGTTGACGTCTTCACTTTTTCACCAGCCGTATCTTTACACCATTTGTAGGAGGCTGTTCAGAAAATGTTGGATGAAGCTGAAAATCAGGTATTAACACACACATCAACATCATTAAATACAGCAGGAAACACGTGTTGCTGTTTTTTTCCCTTCAGAAAATCTGTTGAAAACCTCCAAGGACTTCCCAAAGTTGTCAGTTATATTAAGTTGCGTGTTGTTCTCCTAATAGCATGGAACTCATATTAATATGCACATATTTGCAAATTCAGTTAAACTTTATACATCAACAGTATAGTAGAAACAGTAGAAATCACAGCTTAGCACTGCACTACAGATACAGTGTGTTGGCTATATATCTCTGCTGATAAGACTTATTTCTTGTTACTTATTGAAGTTCAAATGATATATTTGCCATAATTTCTCTCTTTTCTTTTTTTAATCAGCCACAGAGAACTGATTTTTTTGTATTTTATACTTTAAAGTCCTGCACGGTATATATCTTCGAGATTGTCATTTTCTGTGCCTTTCCAGTGCAGTCCCTATCAAACCTGTGAATTTTAACAATATTGTGAATGGAAATAAAGTTACAGAATACAGACTAAACTGAGGTTCAAATGTTTAGGACTGTAACTTCATGGCATCTCCTTCAGTAAAAGACTAAAAGCAAAGCAAACTGATAATATATATCAGATTCACCCAATGCCTCATTCTGTTGTAAAGTCAAATCAAACAGTGTGCTTTTAATTCCTGTTCACTTCCAGCTCGAGAATGGAGGCCCGTGGATGAATCCCGAGGCTCCTGGGACGGTGAACTCTGAGAACTTTGGGACAGAGCGTGATGTAGCCAACTGTCCATTCTTCCTTAAGACCGGAGCGTGTCGATTTGGAGACAGGTGCTCTTTGGTTCTCTTTTGATGTCATTTTCAAGGTTTCTAAATCTGCTACTTGAAATTGAATGAACGAACTGTCACGTTAAAGAGGTCTTCTCTCATATTTTTGTATGTTCTCCTACAGATGTTCGCGGAGGCATGTTTATCCTACAGCCAGCCCAACTCTGATGATCCGTGGTATGTTCAGGACTTTTGGTATGGAGCAGTCGCGCCGTGATGATTACGACATTGATGCTTGTTTGGAGCACAGCGAGGAGGAGCTGCAGGAGTCTTTCCTCGAGTTCTACCATGATGTTCTGCCAGAGTTCAAGAGTGTCGGCAAGGTGGTGCAGTTCAAGGTGAGATTACATTAGGCAGCTGAAATAAGGTCATTTATTTTTCTGTTTGTTTTCATGCACGTGAGAAACCTGAGGAACTTGATTTTGATTTTTTCTATGCTACAGATCATGTATTGACAATAAAGCTGACTCTGATTTTCTGTTGTTGGCACCTTGAAAAAATTGATTGATTTTTGCAGGTGAATTTCTCGATCATTTGCATGACAAGAGCTTTTTTGTGTCAGCATTGAGGTGGGATGAAAGATGTCATTTCACAAACTGTGCACAAACTCTTTGTATTAAATAGAATTTAATTCAATATCAAACTGTTCAAAGAAATTCTATTGAATACAAAGAGTTTGTGCACAGTTTGGAAAACAGTGGTTTTATTATTTTTATTTTATTACATTTTATATTATTATTGTTGCCCGTTGCAGAATAATAATAGGCCCAAGTAGCCAGTTTATTACAGTACATGTCTAAATGCTTTGTCCAGTTTCTTTGGAATCTCAAATCATGAAATCTTAAATTTCCTTAATCAAATACAACTGACCTCACTGTTTACATCTTCCAAAGTTTTTACGACTTAACGATTTAGTGATTTTAGTGAATAGAAAGTAGAGAGTATTTTTTTTTTTAATCTGGAAAGTGAACTAAATGTATTTACAAGGTGTGCTACACAATCAGGTTAGTAATTGTGGAACATGTATGATGTGTTACTAGATGGTCACTGATCTTTTAAAAACCAACCACAGACACATTAACCTTCACTGAACAGATGAAATGATTAGTTAACGTGCATATGTTTCTTTGATACCTTTTCTCTTTCAGGTCAGCTGCAATCACGAACCACACCTGAGAGGAAACGTTTACGTTCAGTTTGACATGTAAGACTTCACACAGCTTCACCGCAACTTTTTACAAATAAGTAAACTGTTAGCTAAAAAATTATTAACTCTGCACATTTGATATTTGCACATTTCATAAGTCATACATTGAGTATTTATTATTTGTAGTTCTGTTTGTTGTTCATACTATTTTCTGTTCTTATTTTAACTTACTATCTATCTATCTATCTATCTATCTATCTATCTATCTATCTATCTATCTATCTATCTATCTATCTATCTATCTATCTATCTATCTATCTCCCCCTGCTGTCTCTCCAGAGAAGAACACTGCAAAGAGGCATTGATTAAGTTTAATGGGAGGTGGTACGCAGGGCGGCAGCTTCACTGTGAAATCTGTCCTGTTACACGGTGGAAGAATGCCATATGTGGTGAGTATGTAATTGCACTTGTTGACATTTTTTGCAAAGAGACAAAATTCAGTTGGGTGACTCCATTGTGTCACCTCTGTTCTTCTCAGGGTTGTTTGACAGACAGAAGTGCCCAAAAGGGAAGCACTGTAACTTCCTGCATGTATTTCGAAACCCTGGCAATGAATTCTGGGAGGCTGACAGGGACCTGCACTTATCACCTGACCAGACCAGCGTCAGGGGAAGCCGCAGAGACGGGTGGCACTCAGAGCGCTACGGAGGCCACTCTTGGAGGCAGCGTCGCTACAGCAGGAGCCCGGTGAGGTCGGAGAGATCTCACAGCAGGCGAGAGGACGACCGGCGGAGAAGCAGGAGCAGAGAGAGGAGGAACTCCCATCAGTATAGAGAGGACAAATCCAGATCCCGACACAGTGAGCTTAGGAAAGATAGGCTCCAGAGCAGGAGTAGAAACAGATCGAGGAGCAGGAGTAGAAACAGAGAAGGTGTCACGCTGCAAAGCAGGAGTAGAGATAAAGACAGGGAGCATAAGCATAGGAATAGAAGCAAAGAGAGAGACGGTAGAGACAAAGAGGATGAAGACACTCACAGAGAAGTAAAAGAAAAGTCAAGAAGCACAAGCAGAGATAAGGACAGAAACAAGAAGAGTAGAGAAAAGAGCCCCAAGAAAGCAGAAAAACATAAAGCACTGAATGATGATACTAACACACACCGCCACCACAAACACTCTAAAAAAAGCAAGAAGAAGAGCAAGAAGAAGCATAAGAAGAAAAGCCATTTGCCTGAAGGGACACCTTCATCTGGAGAGTCAGAGGAGGAAACCGTGGAGAACCATCCCAGCCCCAGTGGAGAGATAAATGAAACAGCGCAAACTCTGAGAAACTCTGGCTTCGATAGTGTTGACAGTGGGGACGTCTTAAGTTCAGAGGTGAAAAGTGAACAGACTGACAATGAAATCTCAAGTGAGCCGACAGGAAATGGTGATGTTGCTGCTTCTTAGTGACTCCGACATTTAAAAATATGTAGTTGGTCTGTTTTGTTTTCTCTTTATAACTGTGCATATGTATAGAGAGGAAGAAATATTTTTTTTAAGCAGAGATGCATTAAAGAAGACCTATTATACTTTTCTCTGTTTTCTGTTCTAAGTACAGTTTTACAATGTTGGGTGTTCATACTACATATGGTCAAAGGAGGTAAAGTGATGTTCTGGTAATCTCTGTGAGAAAAGTCCTCAGACTGCAGCCTGATGGAAACTGTCAGAAATCTGTTCTGAGGCTTTTGTCAGATTTTTCTGTAGCTGTTCAGAAACAAGACTATCGTCATAGTAACTGAACATTATTCAATATATTTATTTCATGTACTGCAGCATATAAATAATCACTGGTGTATGGAGATCCTGTATAGTAGTGAACATTTTACTAGCTACTTTACTTTCAGTATTTCCAGACAGCAGTATTTTCCTCTTCAGTCAACATTTCCCACTCATACACAGATTAATATCGACGTACATAGAAAACATTTCACCTACGACTTGATTAAAATACTGAATCCACCGTTATCTTCCACAATCAGCTGCTAATGGGTGTAAGATTTAACAAACACATACGTCCTGCTGTGATGTTTCTTGTGGTGAATGTTGGGTCTGTCTACTTTCAGAGGCTGGATCAGATTCAGACTCAAACATGTTGGAACTGGTTTAAAAAGTCTGAATTTCCAGTTAACAAAGTTAAAATTATTTAGTTTGTTTACAGTCACCTGTTGGAGAGTCAGTCCACTAATGTTTGCCAATCAGAAGAAAACAGGTTTTGAGCAGAGTGAGGGGTTTGTTAAATTGCTGTTTTAAGCTAAATAAGGGCTTTTTTGAACTGCAGTTTATGCAAACCTACTAGAGGAGGCCAAGGCTAAAAATATAATGCTGGAAATGAGGATAAAAGGTCTTTAGGGCTGGGGCTGAAATCCCTCCCTCATTCAATACTTCCTCAAAACTGGAAGTTCAGCAGTGAGTAGTAAAACTGATTTTGTAGTTAATTTAATGTATAAAATAAGCTGCACTGCACTGTGGGACTGGTATCACCCAGGATTTTGGAGATCACTGTGTAGTTGATAGTTTTCTACACTTAAAAAAAGTAAATGCAACATAGTACAACATGTAGTTCCTAGGGAGTGATTTCATGTTAATATGTCAGTAGTCAGTCACTGGAGCTCTTCCACTACATGGTTATTGTTTCAAAACAACACAACATGTACAGGTGTGTTTTCATTTTGAATACATTTATTGTTAACTTTCAAATATAAGAAAAAAAAATGTTGGCAAATGTGTTGGCAGTGTTTAATACAAAAAACAGATTGCTTTTGCACAAATCAAGGATGAACTTGTTCAGTAAATACTTATGAATGTTCAACAAAAACACTTGTGGTCTTGAGAATGCAGTTAAAAAAAACCGACTGCCATACATCCAGTTTGGGTTTGAGCATCTATTCATAGGTTGTCAGCTTGTTTTCCTGCATCTTACCAGCAAGCGAACGAGCCAACAGTGAATATTCATGATGTACCCTGATATGTGCAGCTCATCTTCTACTCCACAAAGACACATGCACTATACCACTCTTTAAATTGTTTGGAATAATTAGTTAATACTGCAGTATTGTAGCCAGATAACAACCTGCTTTTATAAATCCCTTTTCTATAGACACCATTGAGAAAGTAAAACACAGTGTTCTTTGGTCATATGTTAAGTCTTTAAGAGTAAGCCAAAGTTTAATAATAAAATAGTGTCTTTTATGCGGGTCATTATCTTATCCTGACTAAAGATTTAAGGGAGCGACTGACCTAACACTTATCTCCAGAAGTCATCACGAACTTCAGTGTTTAACTAAAAAAATATAAAAGTAATAAAGACAACAGATTGACACTTTACCAAACACCAGGAACAGAGAAACAATTAAAAACAGAAAATACAAAAATGGTTCATTTTTGGAGAGGAGTCACCAAACACAAACTACTTAACATCTACACTGATAGTGATTATGGAATAGTCGTTTCATTTTACTTAACCAATGGGTTGAGTTTATCCATGTATGAGTGACTGTAACAGCGTCAGTGATTCACATCTAACAACGTTAGCCCCAGCTGGTGCCTCTTGTGTTTTACTGATACATCTGAACCTCAGAGCTGTTGTTCTGAAGATATTTCTAGAGTCCTCAAAAATCATGTGAATGCACAACAGAGAAGGATTTTTAACCTGCTTGTTGTGTCACCATTTCGTGTCATCAATTTCTTCTCAATTTGTACATGTTTTTCTGGTAATACTATTATGTAATCAGAATTCTCTCTACTACTGTGTATTTATAAAAGAACCTGGATTAGGAAGAAAGGCAGAACTTGGGAACAAAGTTATTGTGCAGTAAAGAAAAGAGTTGAGTGAGGATGCTGGAAATAACTTCAGTGCACCTGTGTGTGGTGTCAAACAACCTGCTGGGGTTTTCAAAGGAAATATCTGTTTGTTTTTTGTGATACTGAACTCGTGCACACATGAGAAGCACCAGCTACAACAGCACCTTCAAAAGGACTTCAAGCCAAACAGCACATACAACTCTGCAATCTGTGATGATGGATGATTGTAATATGATGCTGGAGTTTCCATGTCCGTGCTACATTTTTCTCTGTGGAGCTTTAACAAGTTAGGGAAGTGAAGTACGCTAAATACTGCAAAAAATACAGTGAGGGAGCTTGTACACAGGAGACACATTAAAAACACACTTGGCACCACACTGAAAGGACACTACAGGATAGTACAGTACAGAGAAATACAGTACATAGATGGTGATTATATACATACAACAGTGACACAGCAGACAGGAGAAGAAAGGATAAAGACGCAGAGCTTTGCCAGATGTGCATCTGGGGGAAATATCGAGGCAACAGCAGGATGACCTATGTCAGGCCAATTTCTTCTAAAACACTCCGTGGTGCCTCGGCCTCCTGCAGATGGAGAAAAGACAGAAGCATGTTTGTTGTGGTCGTGCTCAGTTTGTCTATCCATCATTTGTAGTGGAGAGTGTCCGTGTAAATCATAATGAATAGTACATGAGTCATAGTTGCAAGTTGCTAATCGTGTGATGGACACAGGAGGCCTTTACAGCGAAGTAAACCTTTACAGGCCTGCACAGTCAGTCGTGCTGTTATAACAATAGTCCTGCGTGCTTTGCTAAAAATAAATCAGTGAGCCCTGAATGTGTCGACTGCAAATGGCTACACCTAGACAGCAATGAAAACATGCAGGGCAGCACTTGCTTTAGTGCAATGGCACAAGGGAGAGAGAGAAAAAGAGGGGGGGTATTAATCAAGCACTACAGGCTTAAAATAAACAGGTGACAGCAGGTGCAGATGGTCGCAAGGTGGAAAGAGCAATACATCTTACATCTACCAATCTGTCTGGTTCATCACTTACATAACAGTGAAATTAATTCTATTTGCAAACATAGAATTTGTATGTACAAGGTGATGTCACCTGGTGGTTTGTGGACTTGCATTTTGAAGCCAGGAGTTTGGTATTTGAACGTGAACCATGCTGATAGTTTGTAGCCAGAAGTGACCATTTTAAATGTGAAGGGAGGATTGAGGAGGAGGGTCTGACCCTTGAACCCTAGGATACTGTCCAATGTGTATAAGACTTGAGTTAAGGTCTATTCTCAATGGAGACCAGGCCTGTCAATCAAAGTAACCCCACCCTAAATATTGCTTTTTTGAAGCTAAATATCTGCTTAATGATGAATTTACCAGAATGTTTATCTGCAACAATTAAGATAAACTAGGAGTTATTTTTAAACAAATACACAATGAATTTGCTGGTTCCAGCTTCAAAAATGTGAAGATTCACTGCTCATCTTTGTCTTAAATGACAGTTAATGTCACATCTTTGGAGTTTGGATCATTGCTTGCTCAAAATAAGTTATGAGAAAACATCCCCTTTGACACTGAAAACTTCTGATGGTCTTTCCTTCCAATTCTCTGACATTTTAAAGTCTTAACATCTCAATCCATTTGATTGAGTAAATTAATGCCAGATTAATAATAACTGAAAACAATCATTAGTTGCTGCCTTACTCACAGACAGGTTCACCTTGCAGTTGTTAGTCTATCAGAATTGAGCATACCTCCTGCAGCAGGTCCGCCTGCTCAATGGCCTTCAGCACATTCTTCTTTGATGTTTCCTGCGCCTCTCCACCCAGCAGAAACTCATCCAGGATAAAGTAGGCTTTCTCAAAGTTGAAGATAATATCCAGCTCACACACCTGTAAGGCCACAGCACCACAAAGAACAGCAGATCAGAGAAGAGATACAGTCTTGGCTGTAAACCTTTGAAAACCCTCCAACCAGTATGTTATAGATGTGACAGTTACGAGACTCACACTGCCAAAATATTTGTCCAGGAGCTCCACATATCTATGGATGATCTCCAGGGTGATCAGCTCATTGTCCTGATCCTCTACAGCACAGCAGAAATACAGGCTTGCATATCTGTTACATAAAGAAAGCAGAAATACAACAGATCAATTTCAGTGACATGGGTGATATTTAGAAATGTATTATCACAGTTCATGTGCAGGTCTGAAAATAATTACAAGAAAGCACAAACACTAAGCTGAATTTATCTGAATTCTCTGATCTGGATGGAAGAAATGCATATAAGTGTTGTGCATACAAAAACAGAGCAACACAACCTTTACACAGACAGAACTTGTAAATATTCATCGCATTATATTGAGCTCTGTGTATATGTTCTTGCAAGGAAGCACCTCTTCCAGTATCGCAGCAATCTGTCACTGTCTCGTGGATGTGTTGCTGTTTATTTTTGTTTAATACAGTGAACACATGAAGATGGGTCTTTTGTATTGTAATGACTCAGCGGTCGTGTGTCCAGCGCAAACTCAGCATTCTTTACATATTTGTATCATTGTCCTCCATTGTTGGGCAATTATTTTTGAGTGGGGGTGTTTCTGGCTTTCATAACACACCAGAAGGTGAGATCTAAATGCCAGAAATCTCAGTGCTTGACAAAATAATCACTGAATCACCAGCTCTTATAAACAACCCTAACAAATTACCAGTGATGTGACAAACCAAGCATTAACATCTTATTGATAAAATCATACTCTGACATAGGAAATTTGTACATTTTACTAACAATCAGATTGAAGCTTATGTAGGACATCATAAAATATTCAGAGATTTAACACAATAGTCTAAATTCAAGGTTGCTGTCTTTTTCCAGGACTTCAACCACAGATTAGAGAACTTCAATCTGTACAGTGCCTCCTCTGCATCCTCCTGTTATCATGTGACCAAACTCCAAACTTTGGTGTCATGTTGTGGCAACAAAACTATCTTCATCAAGACAACTGATCTCATTTATTATGTTAACTGATCTATTTTTTTTGTTGGTGAAAGGCAGATTTAAGCTTTGGGAAAAGTTAGTGACTAAATTAGTACAAGTTAGCACCAGTAGTTAAGATAAAATTACCATGGTGCAATATGATGCAATAAGCAACTGGTTGGTAGCTTTTTGTAAGACAGACTTGGTTTCAAGAAATTGTTAATTATGATTTAAGTTACTTAGGATTTTGCTGTTGCAATTTAAGTAAACCACTCATAGATGAGTGTAATAACATAGATTCAGTCTTGAGTTGAAAGCCTCATTCAGATGGTAAGAAAAAGGTTTGTCAATGTGGTTAAACAATGCATGAGTATAGTATAAATGCTACCTGGGATATATAATGTGGGGGACTGTAAAGATATCTCAACCCAGCATTTAAACTACTCTTATTCACCCACCTTTTGTACACAATCTTGAGGTCTCTCCACTCCAAGAAGCTGCACATCTTGGGCTTCCTGGCCAGTATGGTCTGGACCAGGTCTCTGGAGATCTTCTTCCTCTCCTTGTCAGACAGAGGGACATACCATTTCTGTAACCGCAGCTTTCCCTGCCGGCTGAACAACAGCATGAACTGCATCTGAGGGGGGAAGTTCACTCAAGTTATCCATGGCTGAAAGATACAGATACACATTAACATGCTGGAAAGAGTGATACATCAAAATAATGCGGAACACGACAGAGGTGAAGCTTCAGAGGTGTTGGTGCAAAGTATTACCCAGAATGAGACATTTACTTGATAATACGTGAGCATAATGTTAAAGTTCATACAGTGCATTTGGTAAAAACAATAAGTAGAAACGCCCGAACAGGAAACACACGTTTTACACGATGATAACACGAGCTGGCTATCTTATCAAAATTAATTTTGATTTTGTGAATTCCAAGTAAAGGAGGCCTCAGCACAAAGTTTGATTTGCTCATTTTAGCTAAGCCTATTAATGGCCAAATATTAACATCAACAACACCATACGTGTCATTTGCGCCCCCTCCTGCGACGCTTATCAAGCAACAGCGAGAACGAGAAGTAAACACGGCTCTTTACCTTCGACCGGGCTTTCAAGTTAGACACTTGGACGACTGGTAACTTCAGTAAATTCAAGCGAAACACATAACCAGAGACAGTGAGCGGATACTTGTTTGTTTCTGGTGGCTAGCTCCTCATCCAGCTTGATGCTACACTAGCTAGCGGCTGGTAGTTGCTGGTGAAACGATGAGGAGCAAGTGCGCTGTGATTGGTCAAAAATGCCACAGCTGTGAAATTTTATTGGGTCAGAGATTCCGTTATTCGTTACGTCATTCCTAGCAGACCGCAATGGCTTCCCGTCACCGAAAGTTTGCTAAAGATGCTTCTACACACTGAACTCTCTTGGACTTTAACACTTTTTTCGATTTTGATGTTAAAAATATGCAGTAAATTAAATGCAAAATCACTTTTGTACTTTTATACATATAACCATACACTTGTAAGAAGGTGAACAAACCAACATGTAGCTCATTCTGACAGACAGGCAGGTGAAAACACATTGTACATATCTATTATGCTTGTAAACTATGTTTTAAGGGGTTATAGGGAAAATACTGTGACAAACTGAATAGCTGCTGTGGTAAATTACTACTGATTAATAGATTTTTTTCAACCCTGCACGTTTGAGGCTTGAAGACACTGTGCTGTAAATAGTTCTGCTGCTGAAGCAAGAGTTCAAATTCAACACTAGAGTTTTTGCATAACAATGTTGCTATTTTATGCACCACAATAATAGATAAGCATATTACGAAATCAATATGTGACAATAAGTTAAGTTTATGACTGCATTTTTTTGTCATTCTCTCAGATAGAGATGAAGCTACACACCAAGACCTGGCTGTAAGTACTTTGTTTTTAATTTCTTTTACTGTTTTGAGATAAAAAATTTTTTTCATTATTTTTACTGTCATTTTCTTTATTGTGTTTAATTTTCTTCAAGGGGTTTTTCCATTACAAACTGTCAGTGAAGATATTCAGACATGGTGAACAATGAATAAAGTAAATCTATGGAAACACTTTGCTCAAGTACAACTCTGAGGGATTTTTTTTCCATATTATCATTTTATGTTACTTTATAGGAGCATGTCAAGGAGGCTGGTCCTTAAACTAGCTGGCATCTTGGACAATGTCTCTTACACACTTTATGGCTCAGTGGCTTTGACCAAGATGCTCCACAGAACACCTCAGGAAGTCATTCCTATGCATATTCATTTTCATATTGGATTTTCATATTTGATTTCTTTCATACTTCATATTAAAACTATATTTCTATTTTTATTATCCTTATCAGTTTTATTGATTTCATAGACACTCACAGTTACCACCACAGCTATTGCATTCAGGCACTTTAAACGTGTTAATGCAATAACACTTTTGTACTTCTTTTACCACAGCTGTTCTTATGTATAATATTTTGTTGTAATTTTTCTAATTTTGCCTTTAATTTCACTTCTATTTCTACTTGAGTGCTGCATTTATTTGGGAAATGCTTAAGCAATACTCCAAGTTTCCAATGTACGATTTTCCAGATGTAAATATTCTTCACATTCATATTTATTAATTTTGTTACTTTATACACACTTTAGCTACATTTTTATATATTTCTTCAAATGTGTTTATTTATTCATTTATTTAGTTAGTTACCTAGTTATGTATGTGTAATTTATATTTTTGTAGTACTCAGGGTACCAGAACATCTAGGTACAAAAACAGTTTAGTTCCTGTTGTCATCACCCTCCTCAGCAAATAGACTCCTCATCACACATCACACTCCAATATTATGGACTCTGTCGTATCATATGAACCAAACCATTTGCACCACACTGCACCTTATCCTCTACAATCTTGCGCAAATGTTTCTTTTGCACATTTTGTTTATATTTTATACTTTATTCTAAGTATATATTATATTTATTGTGTATCTGTCTTAACTGCTAAAGAGAAACTATCAACTGAAAACAAATTCCAGTAAAGCTGATTCCGATCTCATTTAAATAAATATTTTTTATTGATGTATATTTGTAGAATAAAATAAAAAAGCAACGTGAACAAATTCCAGTGTACTTGTACTGCCTTGTACCCGTACAAAGGCACAAGGGTTTGCCTCTTTACCTTTGGATTGTTTCTGGAAACCCTTGAATATAGAAGCGGTGTGCTGGCTCCCTCTGCTGGTAAACAATTTCAACAACAGGAACATAGTGTATTTTCGTCAGAATGGATGTACAGTCACTCTTATACGTGTCCTGCTCTCCACCGTCTTCCAGTGAAACCTCACCTTCTGTCATCAGCAAACCCTGACTCTACTTCAAGCTCCGTGACCGGAACACCTGGCTGTGTGTGTGAGCGGGTGTGTGTGGTGTGTGCGTGAATGCGGCCTGTTATTAGCTTCAAGTTCAATGTTGTTGTCGTCAAAAACAGCTGGATGCTACTGGGCTAACGAGCTTTAGCAGAGCCAACACTGCAGCGATCAGGTCGGTGCTGCAGGACCTGGAGGGATGAGTCGGTGCTGCATGGTGAGATACCCCAGTGATTTCAGCTCAATGCAACATGGACTAGTGTCTACAGAGAGGCCGATGACCAGGCTTGTTGGGACAGAACTTGTTGTGTTGTGTGTGCAGTGATCAGTGAGGATCAGTGAGGATGAGGAGCCGCAGTAACTCCGGAGTGAGGCTGGATGGATATGCCCGGCTGGTCCAGGAGACTATCCTGTGTCATCAGGTGGGTCCAGACACACGGAGCAGGAGCATACAGGAGAGCAGACAGTGAAGCTGGAAAAAACATGATCAGGCAAAGCAGGAACAAACACTTGCAATTAAAATCTCACTTTAAGTAGAAGTACTTAGCATTTGAGAAAACATATATGATATACTTAATTATAATCCAAGTATATCATAATAATTATATCATAATATCATTATAATGCATTACCATGCATTATCGAGTATTTACAGGGAGACACAGGGCAAAGTTGAACTGCTTGTGGTACATTGATAATATTTATTTGTTGTATATTTTCTCTTGATAGATAGATCTACTTAATTGATCCCAGATTGCTTCCTTTTTTAGATAAATATTACCAAATTATATCAGTAAAGTATAAGAAATGTTGAACTTTTAGGTGAAATTTCAGAACTTGCTGTGTGTTTTGCCTTAGGAGAGATTTACTTCTGTTGTTAAAGGAAAGGACAGGGCCATTACCCATTAATAGAGCACTTACAGTGGCGTAAAAAGGACCCAATCCAAGATAAAATTGACTTAAATTATAAAGCAATATAATTATGCAAGAACACAGAGACACAAGAACCTCATAAATACACTAACAGGTAACAACATACCTGCTGGTTTAATTGTACTTTCCACCACTGCCTTTACATGCACAGGTAGTGGAATCTCTAGTTTTGCATATTTTACTAATCAAGACCTTTATTTTCTCCTGCAGAATGTATTTTAGCTATGCACATGTTCTATCACTTTTATAGGTCAGGGTTCAACCAGACTGAGCTGCATTGGAAAACATCAAAGTGTGAGCAAAGGTCAGCCCCAGTGGCAGGCTGAGTACTGGGAAGCTATGCACTTTTATCTCTCAGCTCTTGAGTCCACATTGAGACAGTCAACAGCTGTCTTGGTTGTAAGTGTGACCCAGAGGGCGCACAGCTGATATTAAACCGTGTCAACTTTCCATGCACAGCTTATCCCAGGGTGGACGTGTAGTGTCAGAGGAGGCGGGGGCACAATAAACTCTTTATTATTAACTAACTTAAAATAACATTTACCTCCACTGATATTTTTTGAGGCTATAGCTAAAAAGAGATGCCCTGACCCGCTTTATGTGTCATACATTTTCAGTTTTGCTATTTCTGTTATTTCTTTCACAATATTTTAAGGTATTTTAAGTACCCTTGTGTATCTAAAACCCTTGTGTGTCTGTGTGTGTTTCAGAACCCGGTGACAGGACTTCTCCCTGCTAGTGCTCAGAAGAAAGATGCCTGGGTGAGGGATAATGTATACAGTGTCCTGGCTGTGTGGGGGCTGGGCATGGCCTACCGCAAGAACGCAGACCGTGACGAAGACAAGGCCAAAGCCTATGAACTGGAGCAGGTGTGTTTCTAACAGAAACAGTGAGAGACAGAAGGTTAATGTGTACACCAGTGGTTGTTTGTTCGACCAGTTATGTTGGTTGGATGTTACAGAATGGCAAAAACTGGAAAAATCTATTGAGTCTCAAATGCAGACTGCTGTTGAACCTTAATATCACCTAAATTCAAAACAAAATCTCTCTTTCTTGGACCCAACAGCAATTACAATTTGTCCTTAATCGTTTCAAATCTAACTTTGTATAATTATGTGTTTGTTCTCACCACCTTTGTTCTTATCAGTAAGTTATTCATTTATTTTTCTCATGGATTGACTCACACTTTGTTTCAGAATCCCAGAATAACCATCTACTGGAGCTGAAATAGAAAATAAATTTGGCATTATAGTGAAAATATGTTTGATTTTTTTTTGCTGCTTATCAAGGTTGTTTGTTGGTTTGTTGACAGAGCGTGGTGAAACTAATGCAGGGACTTCTGCAGTGCATGATGAGACAAGTAAGACGCAACCTTTACTCACATTAAGTGTTTTCATGTTCACTTTTGTTTCTACATGTGAGGTCATGTGTGGAATCTGTGGTATTTATACACATTGTTGTATGTAAAAGTCTCATCCAGGTATCTGACCACAGTCTGACAGTATCTGCATAGGAATGTGAAACTCACGCAACCTTGGTAGTTAGTCCAGAAAACAAAGAACCTAATGATTAACAACATGTCAGTGAGTTACAAATTGAACTGACTGATAAGATGAAGATGCCAAATTCACAGAAGAGTGTTAAAATGTATCTGTGCTCAGGAAGCCATGAAGCAAAGAGACTTCTGCTGTTCTGATATCACATAATGAAATTACTGCTGAGACTCACTGGGATGTCGAGGAGTTAGAAATATTCAGAAATAAGAAAACTTCTCACTTCTGTAATCATCTAAACAGGGATATTTCACCAGATTACTGTCAACACTGTGTCCTGCAATAAGAGCAGGAGACAGGGCTGATTGAGAGAATTATTGTCAGAATAACTAATAATGAAAATGTGTTTCTAGCCAGAGTTAAAGGGCTTTTGGATTTAATCTCTTTTCTTTCAATGTGGTGCAAATATTGGCAGACTCTTTTTTGTTAGAGCCACTAAGCATTTACCCACGTGCCTTCAGGTGGCCAAGGTGGAGAAGTTCAAACACACCCAGAGTACAGCAGATTGCTTGCATGCCAAATACGATACTCCCACCTGTGCCACGGTGGTGGGGGATGACCAGTGGGGTCATCTTCAAGTGGACGCCACCTCCATTTACCTGCTGATGCTGGCACAGATGACGGCCTCAGGTACAGTAGTGGTGTTTCTGTGCCTTAGTGTTACACAATAGCTTATTTGGGAATGTGTTAGTTTGTAGTTTTTCTTATTAAAGAAGCAACTGATCACTGACCATGAGTTTGTCACGCAGGTCTTCGTATCATCTCGAACCTGGATGAAGTTGCCTTTATCCAGAACTTGGTCTTCTACATAGAGGCGGCCTACAAAGTGGCGGTGAGTAACAATTTCAGAGATTTGATTTGGACTGAGGTTTTCTACAGATGAGGAGGTTGATGCTGAAAAATGAGTAGTTGACTGAAAATACATAATCAGTCGTCTTTCACACTCAAATCTCTGTTGATGGTCTAGACAAATGTATGGAATAAAAAAACTTCACGCTTTCTTGTTCTGTTTCATTGACTTTTATTTTTCCCTTTTTAACTCTACATTGTGAATCTGATGATATTAAAGTAGTACATTAGTGGAGTGTGCTTTTCAGTGTGAGGCCTGTGCATGGATGTTTGAGTTTGCAGACTAGAAAATTTGGAGAAGAATGTTGTCATGACCTTTATTTTTATATTTTTTAACCTCTGAAGGATTATGGGATGTGGGAGCGAGGTGACAAGACCAATCAGGGCATCCCAGAGCTCAATGGCAGCTCGGTAGGAATGGCTAAGGTACAGGAGCCACATCTGTGTTTTATCATCAAAACCAAAAGAAGAAAATTCCCCAGTTCATGTGAAACATTTCCTGGTGCATGGATGTATTGATTGACCTGTATATATGTGTGTGTGTGTGTGTGTGTGTGTGTGTGTGTGCTGGGGGCGGTGGTTGATGTTTGCAGGCAGCTCTGGAGGCCATAGATGAGCTGGATCTGTTTGGTGCTCATGGAGGGCCAAAGTCAGTCATCCATGTTTTGCCAGATGAAGTAGAACATTGTCAGGTACTGTTGACTTTACCTTCAGCCATCTCAGCATCACCTTTGCTTATTTGTTTTTCCTGCTCAGCATGTCTGTGTTTTATTTTCAGTCGATCCTGTGCTCCATGCTGCCAAGAGCCTCAACTTCAAAGGAGATAGACGCTGGTCTGCTGTCTGTCATTTCCTTCCCTGCTTTTGCTGTGGAGGATGCTGACTTGGTGGCCATCACTAAGTCAGAAATCATAAACAAACTGCAGGTACAGTTTAAGCATTAACAACTACATCCTAAAAACACTTGGTTGTTTCAACCCAGACCTGGGTGATTATGCAACTTACTATAGGCTGGGTTAATTTAACACAGCAAGAAGGCCTGTTTTCCAGTGAGAAAAACAAAAAAGAAACAATAAAATGTTGTGTAAAAACGATAAAGTGTTGGGTACACACAGCCCATTTTGCTGAGTGAAATTAACCTTGTGCTTAGTTTGTCCAATATTCAGCCCGCGCTGAGTAAAAACAACCCAACATTTTTAGATTGTATTTTCTCCTTGTACAGTCATTCAGAAAATTAAAATGTCCACTCTGTGGTTTGATTTCAGGGGCGTTACGGCTGCTGCCGTTTCATTAGGGATGGATATCGTTGTCCTAAAGAGGTAATGTATTCCATATTTATTATTGATGTATATAAATGCTATAGGAATAGACATTCTCATAAAAAAGGATGAGTTGAGTGAAGTGTACTCTTTGAGGGATTTTCCTATTGTAAATACTTCAAGTTCCTGGCTGTTGTTTGTCTAGGATCCATCCCGGCTCCACTATGATCCTGCAGAGCTCAAGTTGTTTGAGAATATTGAATGCGAGTGGCCTGTGTTCTGGACATATCTCATCCTGGATGGTATCTTTGCTGGAGATCAAGTGCAGGTAATGCCACATGTGTATTCACTTTGAATGACATGTGGTACAGTTATAATACCACTGTGGGCTTTACACAGGTGTTGGAGTACCGCGAGGCACTGGAGGGCATTTTGATCAGAGGGAAGAACGGCATCAAACTGCTGCCTGAACTTTATGCTGTACCACATGACAAGGTATCCCACCTCCTCCAATAGTACAAAATACTCCATGTGTACTTTTACTGATAATAAATAGTCACTTTTCAGTTTCATATTATGACCAAATATACAAACCAGTCTGAAGAAACTTTAAGAAGCATATACAATTAACTGACTTTGAAAATGTTATCAGACAACCACATACGCATGAGAGCATATTTTGCCTCTTACAGGTAGAGGAGGAATACGGCAATCCTCACTCTGTGGACAGAGTGGCCCTGGGACAGCTGCCTCACATGTGGGGACAGTCACTCTACATCTTGGGCTGTCTCCTGGCTGAGGTAGGGACAATCATACAGACCACATCCTTTTTTAATAATGTCAAAATGCAGTAAATGTAACCATTCACCTTCTCTGTCTCTCTTTTTCTTTCTGGTTTAAGGGTTTTTTAGCACCTGGAGAGATTGATCCTCTCAACAGGAGATTCTCTACAAACTTTAAGCCAGATGTTGTGGTACAAGGTTGGTGATTAGTTGATTGGGTCAAATTTCTCTAAAACTTGTTAAGAAATGAAGAAGAAAGACTGACTGAGTTTTGTTGGTGGATTAAATTTGTTTGGGAAAAATGTAACATCTGTCATGAGTCATTTGTATCCATAGTTCCTCACATACAACCAAATATGATGTTTTCCTTTTTATGTGTTTGTCAGTTTGTGTTGTCGCAGAGTCAGAGGAGATCCAGGAATTGCTGAGGGATGTTGGGATCGTGGTCGAGACAATGTCAGAAGTTTGGCCTATCAGGGTCCTGCCTGCTCGTATCCTGAGCCATGTCTACGTCAAACTGGGTAAACAGTCTCTCCTTTTGTTAGAGTACATGTCTTTAAGTGTGTGCGAGTATGTAAAAATAAGACAACCGATATCGCTGCCACAGGGAATCGCAAGAAGCTGAATTTGAGTGGGAGGCCGTACAGACACATCGGAGTCCTGGGAACATCCAAATTCTATGAGATCAGAAATCGCACTTACATATTCACCCCTCAGGTAAAACTAGGTTCAGATGTTGCTGTGTTCAGAACTACAACAACAAAACTACGTAGAAAGAGATGGTGATGAACTTAATCACATTCTGTCTTTCTTTTCTATGCTTCAGTTTCTGGATCAGCACCATTTCTACCTGGCACTGGACAACCAGATGATTGTAGAGATGTTACGAACAGAGCTGGCTTATCTCTCTTCTTGCTGGAGGATGACGGGACGGCCTACGCTGACTTTTCCCATCACCCGCAGCATGCTGGGTACGAACCCTTTTAACCCAAAGCAAACCAATCTGTAACTGTAATCAGTATACTGTTGCTCGGCTTCTTGTTTCTTAGATGTTGTTGGAGCTGATTAACTGTCAATCATAGTCCTGGGCATACTACAGAAACTCTGTAATGGCCTCAAAGATTGAGGTCCACTAATTTCAGTGAAGGTTTTCTAGTCTCTAGGTCTGATTTCGACTTGTGCATCTGTATTCGTCTCTGCCCAAAATAATTTCAAATTTCTTGTAGTTTTAAGTGAATTTGTGTATGGCATTGTGGGATGACATACTCTTTACTCTGTAGGTTTTCCCATTGTGGATTACATACTCAGAATGTTTTAGATTTGTCATGTGCTGTGGGCTTGGAACACAGCTTTTGTTTCCAGTGTTTATGAAGGTTTTAGTTTGTGAAACTTTCTGAGTTATTGCAGCAGCTTGTAGAAATCTCATACAAAACACAACTGGGTGATAGGTTAGACTTGATGAAGGTGAAATATTCAACAATCTGGACAAAAAAGTGTCTAAGAGTTCACTGTGCTTCACAACATTCACTTACTTTTTTTGTCTAGTTGAAGATGGAGATGCGATTGATCCGTGTATCCTTGCAACCCTGAGGAAACTACAAGATGGCTATTTTGCTGGAGCGAGGTGTGTTTCTATCTGTATCATGGTACATTAATACAGAATAAGTGTGTTGAATTGTCTGTAACATAACAGCACACTTTTCTTCTTTTTCTGTATGTGACTGTGGGTTTCTTTGTATGAATGGTACTACAGGGTGCAGATGTCAGACCTCTCCAGTTTCCAAACCACTTCATTCCACACCCACCTCAGCTTCCTGGATGAAGACAATGATGACGGTTTGCTTGAAGATGAAGTTGACGAAGATGATGATGATGATTATGGAGAAGAATATAACACCTATGGGCCCTCGGGTAGTTAGCAATTAAGTGTTTATGAGTTTCAGATGTATTTGATTAGTTAAATTAAACTGTACCTAAATATAGCATGTATGTGTTTCCCTCCAGGGGGCTCAGAGGATATGTTTGACAGGTACTTCACCCAGCTCCTCCACAGCACCACTACCAAGTGCCATCTTCCTCCCATCCAGAGGGGGCAGCACCACGTCTTCAGTGCTGAGCACACCACAAGAGACATACTGTCTTTTATGGCTCAGGTCCAGGGCCTGAACATTCCCAGTGAGTTATTGAGAATGTAGGAAATCAGCCAACCACAAGTAGGTGTGGGTTCCTTAAAATGTTTGATGCCAGACAAACAGAACACCTAAGACTTCTTCACTTATAACCATGGACAGGATGTAGAATGGATGAAGCCAATGTGACACACATTGGTTTGTGGTTACTTTAAGCCAGGAGTTTAGTGTTTGAATGTTGCCATGTTGGTTGTTTGGAGCCCAGAAGTGACCATATTTGGATATGAAGGGAGGAGTGAGGATGCAGGTCTGATCCTTGAACCCAAGGACACTGGCTGATGTGTGTGAGGCTTGAGTTTGGGTTCAGTCTCATTTGAGACTGGAGCTGTCAATCAAACTAACTGTGCCCCTATATCTCCTCTTTTTGAAGCCTAACATCTCATTTATTGATGTTAGCTCATTTATTGATTAAATGATTTTCAGATGGACCACCAGATCACTGATAACAAGAGTTGACTTTAGCTAATGACATCAGAATGACTTGTGGAAAAATGTATGGACTGAATATTTCATGATTGAAAATGCAGATTTTTTGAATTGAAGTAAATTGGAGCCAGCATCTAATGGCTGTTGGTGGTACTGCACCTTTTTGAACTTCCACATTGGCTTAATTTTTGACACCTGGGGACTTTGTCCATTTTCATACACAGTCTATGCTTATAACTTAGCAAAGTGGCATAGGGCCTCAGTTGTTAGGAGGGTAAACTAAATCAAACAATTACCTCAGGTAGAAACTATCTGAACTGAAAATAAGCAAACAGGATCCTTAGGAGTTTAACAAGAGACCTTAAGGTGTGAAACTCATTGGAAGGAGTAAGTCAATGTTGTAAATATTTTCCAAGTATGTTTGCATGTTGAACTTTTTTTACTAGCCACATATGGGCTACATGATGAAAGACATATTAGAAAACAATGCTAACAAAACAATAAAAACAAACTAACACATACATTTCAGAGGTTTTAAATAGTGGGTTTCTTTCAGAGTCTTCCATGTATCTGCCTGTGACTCCGGTCAGGAACAAACACCGCAGATCTCTCAACCTTCTCGAAGTTCCTCATCCTCAGCAAGGCCAACAAGCAAAGCAGCAGAAGGTAGGTGCAGCAGATCCTTCCACCAGCAACCTTGTTTTTATGTTTGTCATGTGACTTCAGGGTCAGGTCTGACACTGATGTCCCTCACAAGCCCCACAGTGTTGCTGATCTGCACCTGCCTCGAGACTCTCAGGGAAACACAGACTTTGCAGCGCTGGTGAGGCAGCTCAAAGAGTGTCCCACTCTGCAGGACCAGGCTGACATCCTCTACATTCTCTACGTCATGAAGTACAGACATAAACACAAAATTCAACACACAATTCAAAATAAACTGCAGTGCTGTTGTAATCGTTGGTTTTTCTCCTCAGAGGAGCTGATTGGCTGGTGGAGTTGTCAGGTCCTGGGCAGGGTGGCGTCAGTGTGCGTTCACTATTGGAGGAGCTGTACATACAAGCGGGAGCCTGCAAAGAGTGGGGGCTCATTAGATACATCTCTGGGATACTACGCAAGAGGGTGGAGGTCCTGGCTGAGGTCAGTGAGAAGTTTTTGTCATTTCTGTCACAGTGAAAAACAGGGTGGCTTAGCTGTTTATATATAC
>OOFC01013231.1:0-16925 GCA_900323345.1 Pseudochromis fuscus | reverse complement strand
CCAGTCACTGACCGACTCCCAACCTGACACACACACACACACACACACACACACACAGACGCAGGCTGACAGCTTATCCTACCTCCCACATGTGTGACAGGTGTCAGGCCCAGTGGGAGCATTTACAGCCCTTAAACCCTTGACATTTGACCCTTGACCTCTTTTACTCCTTCAACCCTGAGACACCTGCAGCGGCCGGAGAAACTCCTACAAGGTGAAGTGGAACGTGACACACGGGGAAATACTGGTGGTAATGAAACAGTAGAGCACGCTGTCAATCAGCAGGGTCCTTCAAAATAAAAGCCCTGTCAGTTATTCATTTATCTGTGGAAATGAATCTAATCTGGACAAAATGTTTTAACTATAGAGACTAAAAAAATGTGAATGCAGTAATAATCTATTCATTACATTTGATTTTATACAAAACTTCAGTCATATTTATGTTTAAATATTGTTTACCAAAAGCAATGTCTCTGTTAATCACATTTTTTGTTTCACCTACAAAATAAACATGGCAGAGCTGCAGCAGTCACGTGATTGGCTGATGTTTTTGTGTGAATGAGTAAACAGCCAATCACAGAGGTGTGTGTGACTTGATTATCTTGTTGGCACAAATAATTAATGATAAATACATTTTTACAAAGTGGCATAATAATAATAATAATAATAAATCACCTCAAAATGATGAAAACTGTTTTTTTAAATAAATCATTTTAACATATTTTACCAGAATTAAAATACTAACTGGACTATTTTACATTTTCAGGTTTTTTCACATATTTTTTCTTTAGCTGTGTGTTTTTTTAAATGTCATAAATAAGTATTTAATTTTATCCACTTTCCAAACTAATTAAAATATTTTGCATTTTTCAGTATGAGAAAAAAGAGTTTTATTTTCCTGCATTTTATTTTATTTTAACAGTGTTTTTGACAATTTAAGTGACATTAAAGCCTGTTCTTGTTGTTGATTTCCATAAAATCGGAATTAAATGGAAATTATGCTTAATTTGTTTGCACTTTGTCAAAGAAATTTAAGGATTTTTTGATTATTTCATTATATTATGTTTATATATTTAATAAAATTTTGACCACTCTTTGTCTCTATATTAATCATATCATATGTTTACTTAGCAGCCTCATAATAAACTTTTTTAATTCTTTGAAATGTGTTGCTCCAGAAATAAAAACCAAGATATTACAAGACAAGATGAAATCATTTCTTCTGTATGATCTACATAAAGTTTAGCATTTCACTCACACACTCGTTTCTCAGTTGACAATCTGAGGGCAAACACATAAATGCTTGTTTCTGTTGCGTGTGACTGCTGACGTGTTTATGCATCGTGCAGACGATCCGAGGTCTTTATCAGCTGATCAGACATTAACATGCGTACAGTGCATACAGAAACACACAGAGTGCCACGTTTTAATGAAAACATCTATATTGAGCAGCTGTTTCTCCGGATGTAAAGAGGGACAATTACTGTATGTGTTTTCCGTTTGATTGCGAAACGGGCTGAAACTTAATTAAAATTCACAATGATTAGCATATGCATTGTGTGTGTGTGTTTGTGTGTGTGTGTGTGTGTGTGTGTGAGGAGGGAGGAGGAGGAGGGATCTCTGTCTGTTTCCTCACTCGGGCTCCCCAGTGTGTTGGCTGTGAAGTGAGTTTAAAGAGGATAAACACCCCCTTTAAACTCTCCCCTCATTTCCTCCATGGCCTCCTTAAGGTAATCTCCACACACACACACACACACACGCCTAGACGCACATGGCTGGCTGGAAGTTGACCCTTGACCCGGACAGATTTCACGGATTATCCCTTTTTTTGTCTGAGCATTGGCTTTCTGATCCACTACTAAAAGACGCCCTCCCCTTTCTCTCTTCTCCCTTTTAGCTCAAGCTGCTAAAGCCTCTTCGTGCTTTACCTGGATTCCCAGGGTTTGTAACCAACACCACTGTTTTCCTAAGCCATGCAAACACCGGGAGAAAGGAGGGATTGAGGAGGGGGTGGAAAGAGACGCAGAGAGCTGATGCATCGGGGTACATCTCCTAACACTTGTTGAGAGGGAAAATACGTTTGCAGAAAGGTCAGAAACATCTGCTGATGTGATTCAGAAAATGACCCAAATGAGCCAAAAAGAGAAAATGAAATGAAGACGGGGATTTAGCGAAGGGGTAAGTTAAACGCCGGACCCCCTCCTCGCCAGCCCTTAACCTTTGAAGTGAACAGATTGCTTCCAGGGAAGAGGGAAAAGCCATTTACCCACCATATATTCATGTCCCTGGTTAAACAGCGGACTTAGCCAGAAGAATAGAGATTAGCTGCACTCTCAGCATCTCATTACATCCTAAAGGAAGCCATTCAAGTGGGCTTTAACAGCTGTTTTGCACAATTCCCCCCTCTCTCAGCGAAGAAAAGAAACAGTCACATAAATCTTGTTTCACTGTCACGAAGCATGAAATAAAATCATTTGAGTACGAGCAGCACAACCTGCGAGCAACAAACAGCACAAATGTGAGTGACGGAGGAGCCAAAAGGAGCTTGTTAGCTGTCAATCAAAGAAGAAAAAATGACACAGTGTCCCTCTTTGACCCTCCTCTCACACTGTGAGTGACACTTTGATTGGACAAGGCACTTTAAATATAACATCTAATAGGAGCTTGTACTCTGTCAGTCACAGGAGCCGAGGCTGTCTTTTCAGCTTTACTGCCTCCTACTCACACACAGCAGGCCGGCAGTGTGTGTGTGTGTGTGCGTGTGTGTGTGTAACATGATCAACATATTGCGGGATACTGAGGAGTCAAAGCCACTTATAATGGCATAATAACCATATGATTCATAACCATGAACAGAGGAAGCAACAAAAATCATTGGAAGATATAAATAATCTGACACTGACAGTTTCAGAGGTGCTATGCTACTAGCAGCTAATGCAGCCTAAATAGGACATTAGGTCCTAATGGTCTAATGGTGCATTTACACTGGTACCTACTTGCTTCACTTCACCTCGGATCGCTCAGGATCGGCCTCCCTTGGTTGCATTTACATTGCTGAGGATCGTCCTTCCTCCGTGTAGCTGGAAGTCATTCGTGACGTCATCTTTATGTGATTTATTGTTTCTGACCGCACCGTCCAGCTCCTGCTGAATTTTCTCATCAGTGACTAATGACAGAAAGGTTTGCACCTCGTCCTGAGTCCATGGGGCAGGATTTCTAACAGATGCCATTTCTCTTCTTGTTGTTATTTCAAACACGTCTGCACGGTTTAGCAAAGATTTAAAAATGGCGAGTTTGCAGAGACAGATTACGTGCCGCGCAGTGATGTCGCAACGACGCAGTGACGATTCCGACCAATAAGATTTTAGTACCTGCTCCGACCTGACCGGGTACTTTTTTTGGAACCCCAGGAGAGGAGGTACGAAAAGTTGTACCAGGTACCAAGTTCCAGGTACTTTTTGCCAGTGTAAATGCGCCAAAACCGAAGCGAAGCAAAGCAAAGCGAGTAGGTAATCTGATCTCAATTCCTCAATTCTGATCTCAACTCAATTTTAAAAAGCTTCCTAAAATCAAATCCCAATGATGATCATTTTAGAGCTGTCATGCCTCACTCACCATTTTTGCAAGTTTATAGAGTAATCAATTAACTGACAAAATAAGAAAAGCAAAAACTAGTCGCAGCCTTACAAACATGACACAAGAAAGTAGACATTTTTTGAAATACATTGGTGTAACAGATAGAAATACCCACAAATCTATTTAATCTGTCTATTTACCAGGAGATTTCTATCTTTTCTATATGCTACAAGGATTGTCCAAGCTATGAGTGTATATCACACCCATACTGATTCTTCATTGTGAGAGTTTGTGGTTCCCACTTCATTCATTGTGATCATGTTACGAACACACACACACATGCAGCCCTGGTTATTCCTGCCTGAGAATCAATATCTGCTGATGCGGCCTCAAAGCTGCGAGTGCCACAGTAAACACAGCTGTCACATGCATGCAAGGCAGGACACTAGCAACTGCATTTTATTCATTAAATACTAACAAAGAGGCTGAGCGGGGGGAAAGATGAAGAGTCATGAATGAACATTATGCAACTTGCTATGGCTGAAGTTTTACATTATGTTGCATCCTTGCATTAAAATGTGGGTTACTTTGATATGTTGGGAGACAGATCAGCAGACAGTGATTAAACATTTCACCCACTATTTCTAAAGTGGACATCTGTGCACATCTTTGGGTTTTATAAATCTACTGGGAAGCAGGAATTGGACAGATGTTGCGCTGAAGCCAACCAAATAAATTAATCTGTATATGGTTAAATAAATAAATTAGTTGTTATCCTATGTCAAAATTTGTCAGATCATTATAAAAAGCACTGTGGGGATTGTTGTCAGAGCTGTATATGTGACTAGGCTGTGCTAGGAATCTCCACCCTCCCACTTCAGGAGAACTATTATTGTGGTTGGTTAGAAATAAAAAACATCCTATATGATGACAGTGGATGAACCCACAATGTAAAGTGCTCTAAGTGGTAATATGGCAGTGATTTATCCATGAAGCCTCTCAATAACCCAGGACTTATATAGAGGCACTTATGGCTGTTTGGTTATCAACCAGTGAAGCTTCTTGGTTCAGTAGCAAAATGTCTCCACGGCAAAAGTGCAAGTGATGATGATAGTAGTGAAACTTTGGCTTTATACTTATGCAGAAACAAAGTCAGGCTGAGCACAATAGGTCAACAAGGTTTTATCACACACACACAGCTCTCCAATGAGTTTCTCCATCTTGGCAGGGTGGTGCTTTGATGCAAAATCCAATTCATTAGCTAATGTCCAATCAGCGGTCTGTCAGCGTTGGTGCGTCAGCTTTCTCAATGGACACGGACATGCTAACAGTGCAGCAGCAGAAAACATTACAGTAATGACCTGGACTCTGCTAAAAGCACACTGAGCAAACTGTGCGTGGACACCGTACCGTACCCTCCACAGAAAGCAATGCAGTCACCAGAAACTAACAAGAATTCATAAATAGTTTCTTCTACGTAATTATTTTCCTCTATATTTTTTAAACCCTGACGAGAGTGTTCAGTTTTGTTCAGTCTGAAGTCCAAAGAGTTTATTATAATATAAGACAGAAGTAGTGACAGATTCACAGTGATTATAATGGCGACGTTATTGCTTTTGTGCTTGAAAAATAACCTCAATCCTTTATCAAGAATAGTGGCATAAATATGTTACTATTCTTTCTAAATGTTTTTTCTCTGCTTAAGTTGCATTTAGTTGCATCATGTATCAAAACTAAATAAGGTGTGGCCCTTTGAAATGCTCTTGGGCAAGGCACTGCATGCTGGATTGAACTGAGAGACGACTGAAGTTGCACCAGTCAGCTCTGGTGTAACTGTGAATACAGCCCAGCTAAAAATAGTGCTTTCTCTTTAATCTTGATAAAATAGGGTCCCTGGACAAATTTAACATAATTAACAAGTCTGCTGTAACTCTCACGTCACAGGTTCTCTTCAGTACACGATGATTTCCCTTTTTACTTCATGCAGACGCCATGCAGAGCACATCCACGACCCACGAGGACAAATCTATGTCAAATCACTGTCAAAGACATCACAAGAGGAATGACAGAGAAACACAGGGCGGGGGAGAGTGATGAAGATGGAATGACAGAGGTAGACAGCAGGGTCACTGAGGCAGAGATGGAGGGACAGGAGGGAAGAAGAGATTGTTCCACAGTGAGGAAGAAGTGGAGACAGGAAGTGTGAAGCCACGGCAGAACTGAAAGTGGAGGTGAATATTTGACAGCCTCATGTGACTTGTGATCACAGGACTGTGACAACACCCAGTCTGCACGAAACACTCATGACAACACTCATGACCCGAGGCCACTGGAAGTTTTGATGCCTGTGTGGTTTCTCTGATTAGGAAGGTTATATATACCTGCACATTTACCATATATTCATTGATTGTTATCTTCATACATTTACTTGCAAACGTAGTATCAAAAGACAAATTTACAGCAGAATTTACATTATTTGGATACTATTAATTTTCCAGCTGATTATTACTTCCTCAAGCAGAGAGGCTGGTAGATGAAATGTACTTGAATGTATATAAATGGCAACAAAAATGTCACGCTGGTTTCTGTGGATTAGAACATTCACTTACACTGACCTTCTGGCCATTACTGTGTGAATTCACCCAAAGACAGCTGATGGAAACACTTTGTGCACATGCAAAAAACTGTAATGAATGCTACAATTTTGAATTAATCTCCTTTGAGAACAACTCTGTAACAAATTCAGCTTTTTTTAAAAAATGCAAGGATTACAAGATACATGTGATAGACACACCAATATACACCAAAAATGTTCACTGGGATGATCTCTCTTTTGTTCTCATTAAAAAGACTTAAAAATTAGCACCAATCTGTCATAAATCAAGTGGCTCTCTACAGCTCAGTTCCTGCAGTCATCTAAAAGTCTTCCGAGCCTTTGTATAGGGACCCTGTCAGTCGTCTATGTGAGGATACAAATATCAATACCAAATACCAGTGAGCCAAAGTAGGACTCCCAGCTGGGGGATAATTTTAGGTTTTCAAGGGTCATGGCAGAGACTCTGACAGAAAACTGTCACACTGCACCACAGCTACATGCAGCCACTAAGTTAGTTTAGAAAAGATCTGTACAAAATTAAATGAAAAAATAAATTAACAGAACAAAACAAAACAAGTTGTAGAATTCTTGATAAAAAAAAGTCTTTCACTGGTATCCGCTGTTCTTAGTAATCGAGCATCAATCTTTTTACTTCAAATTGGTAAATGAATGAGAGCAGAGCTGAAATGTTTCTAATCATCCATCAAAACAATTTATGTGCAACTATTTTGACATAAAAAAATAACAATCAGTCCTCATTTCAGTCATTCACTCAGCATTTGAGTGATTAAAGAAATCTAATAAAATGAGGCATTTGTACACCTGACCGTGGGATGGTTTTTGACATTTTTTGAATAGAGAAGTGAATCAACTACTGGAAAAAAATAACAGACAGGTTTATCAATAACAAAAGTAAGCCTTACCTGCAGCCCTGGCTCTTATAATGATTTAAAAGTGAACTGAACCACATTTACATTTCAGTGTAAGTGGAGAGTAGCAGCAGTGATAATCTCCCTCTGTGACCTACTACTGGTCTGTGATCGAGGTGTAACCTGATTTGATGTGACTAGCTGTTTTTCTTTTTAAATGTGACTCACTCACTGATCACCACTTGTACGGGATCTTACACTCATGACATCATTCACCATCTTGCCATGTCCTCAACCCTCATGAAGACCAGCTGACTCAGACAAATAATAGGATTTGGTAAATTGTTTTGTGGATCTAATAAGTCAAACGGATTCTGTTTTTGTAGAGATAACTTTCTTTGAGGTTGATGCAATTAATGCGTGATGCGTGGTTTAAGCACTTTATGAATTAACAAAATATATAATGCAAACAGATGATAACTTGTCATGCTGATCAAAATACTGAAAAAATAGATAAAATATTTTTCCTGTCTGCCAGTGTTACTGGAGATGCCTGGTCCTCAATAACTTACTACAAGGGGATTGTTCAGTATCTGGACAAGGATTGTGAAACTAGTCCTTCAATTATAGGTGCACCACTAAGTAGATATTTTTTAGTACATGAATATTGAGTCTTCTAAACACAAATGTGCAATTTCTTAAGTGATTAGATTTAACAATGCCATTTTCTAGTACAACACAAATACTGATGCTACAGAATGATCAGACCATTAATTACTTATACATGCCCTTTTCATCACTAGAAACAACTTCCCATTGTGCGCAAATCTACATGAAACCACATACATGACTGCATATATCAACTGTCTTTATTTGTGTATAAATGTATACAAACCATAAAGAGCAGATTTTCTCCTTCGCAGGAAAGCTGAATTTTTAATGAAATTTAAATCAAAATTAAATTTTGACATAATGTGAATCATAAAGTTTGCAATTTAACATGTTTTTATTACTTTATTTGTTTACCAGTTACAGTCACAACTTAATAAAACCTTAAAAAAATAAATACATGTTAGAAGAAATGTATGTTCAAGTTCTTATGACTGCATTAGACTGTGAAGAAATTCATATTTTGATGATATTTCATCTGGTAATGCTTAGTCACATGGTTCAAAGCAGTCACACAGTGACTAGTGAGCTGAGGCTTGAGTTTATATAATTACACTGCAAGTCAAATTGCAATATGTGCCAGAAAAATCACAAATGAATATTTTCCATGGGTTGTTTAGTTCTACTTCACACTGACTAAAAGCTTGCCTTTGTTGAAGTGTAGATCTAAATATGTGAACACAGACAAATGACTACTTTTCAAAACTGATTATTGACCACTATAAATACTACACAGATACAGTAAATTATAGCAACATCTCTATACTGGATTGTTCCACAGAACTATGCAACTATACAACTATACATAGCAATGAAGCAACTTAACATTCATAATAAAGAAAATGGGTAATCATACTGAAGTACAATTGCCTGGACAGCTAGTTTGGGTTACAATCTGACGAAAAAGATTATAAGTCCTTAAGATTTGCCTTGCAAATAGGACCAATGTGTATATGCAAATACCTTAGTTGCAGTCTTTGTTTGGATGCTTTATAAGAAGCATTTAAAAAGACATGCTTATAGCTAAAGTGCATCTTTATGCTGATGATACAATAGTATCCATAGTAAAGCAGAGTAGTAGAGTAGCTTCTTCTCTAACCCAGGCTGCTGATTATCCACAGACTGCCTTTGTATGTATGATCTAATTCAGAATATTATCCAGGCCTTGCTGCAGAATCTAAGATATTGTTTGCATTTGTACTTTTAAAGGGGACAATATTGAAGAGGATTGTCTAAGGGGTACTTGCATATCTGGGTGGATAAGAGGCTTTCTCTATTAGAGAGCACATTGAGTACCATATTGAGTGACAAAACTGAAGGTTAGACTTGGTTCTTATTATGAAAATAAGACTTGTCTTAATCTTACAGTTTTACAGTTGTATACATGCTGCCTCGTCTCCTGTGAATCATAAAGGCCTACATTTGATATCTCATTCATTGTCTAATACACATTATTGTGTAGTTTGTGAACTGTCGTCTTGGCTTTCACTACCCCTGCAGAGACAGTAGCATTGATATATTTGATTTAAAAAGCCATTCTGGGAAAACTCCCTTCTTATCTTTGTAATCTCTTTATGCTTATCAATAGCAGTTGTGATTTTGTTCCTTTTAATGTCTGCTCGACAAGGCACCCAGGATTCACTCGGGAACTTGATAGAATGTTTTGACTATTTTGCCATTTGAATATTCTTCAGAATATACTACTGCTTCATGATTTAATCTCTTTTGGAAACTAAAAGTTTATTAAAAAAACAAAACAGTGTCACTGATGACTATATTAACTATTCTCAAAACGCATTAATTGTGTAGCTTTTTAATGGTGTTGTACCTTAGTCAGGCTTCCTTTAATAAAGAGATCTTAATCTCAGAGGACTTTCTGCTTAATTAAAGGCGAAGAAAATGCAGTTATGATGAACCCAAAAGTGCTGACTACAGATCTCTAGCTGCGACTATAATATTCAAGTTTTTGTAATTATTAAACTGTTTTAACATCTTCTGTTATAACCATGCACACACCCATACGGTCAGCCAGCGTGAAACACCACCTGCCACTTTATATACACATCACACGCAACAAAATAAGACAGCAAACCAAAAAAGGGACTGTCCTATTGAGATTAGTACAATCAATTTAACCATAGATAAATAATCGACCTATTTTGTGGAAACGCTGACACAATTCGTAACTTACGATTGTCTTTCCAACATTTCCAAAGGCAGACGTCAGCTTTGAGATCAAAAACACTTCGGCTACAGACTGTAAATCCGGATTTATCCTGTTGTCTTCTCACTGTTTAACTCACTTACTACCTAAATCACTCAAATCCACAATAATCGATATGACGTCCAGAGATCTGAATCCTGCGTCTTCCTGCCCTCACATAAATTACGGTTGGTTCGTGACTCGCAACTGGAGCTAGAAAATACCGGTCGGCTCGGGAATCAAACCGTGGTTAAAGCGGATAATCTCCAGGCACCGCATCAGAGCAACTCAACCAGCATCCATGTTGTGGTTAGCAAGTCCATGTAGCCTAGCATGCACTGAGCGATATGCATAGTTTGAATAAGCCAGCTAGCACTTAGCTCGCTAACTAATCCAAGGGCAGCAAAGCTGACTAATGTTAGCCCACTGGCTAACTCTGCGTGTCTTACCTGTTTTGTTCTATCCCGAGCAGTTTGGCTTCTCTCTTCTTCTTCTTTTTTTACTATTATACACGCATCCCAGTTACACTTTGCTTTCCGCCACTAAACCATTCAAACAGCCGGTAGTGGAACCACCGAGCTAACGGCTACACCGGGAGTGAGCGAGCTGTCAATCCGACTACAACGGTCTCGCGGAAACCCTCCCACTCTCTCTGTGCGTGCTCCCGCTGGCAGCAAGCGCGCTCCTGCCACAACAGGAAGTCAATACGTTTCAGGCAGGCGACGCGAAGAAGAAGAAAAACTTGTTGGTTATTTCTGCTAACACAACTTCAGGTAATTAAAGACGAGTATTTTAAGAAATTTTCTTAACGCGTAAAGCTTCTCAAAGATACCTAGCATAAATATGTCTTATTTTTCTGTTTTTTTAATTAACTTTAGTTAGTTGAAGTAACTAACATTTTGGCCTTCATCGGTTTAGCCGTGTCATGGGCTAACGTTAGCATTCACAACTGACATGACCAGTGTTTCTAACACCAACGAACAGCACCACAACTTTTGAACCGTTTGGAGCTGGCATCGATAACACAGAAATCATCAGATATTACACTTGTATTTTTAATGCTGTACGAGAAAGAAGAAATAATATAGTTAAAAATAACAAAGCCATAGCAACCCAAAGCTAGCCTACAGTAGCCTACAGAACAATAACTGATTCATCTTTTTCCTGATGACTGGAGACTATTTCCTTGGTGGAACTTATTGGAAGTTACTGTGTAAACCTATATATCTTCAGGGTGAAGCAATATTCTACTTTTAAAAAGTGCATATTGTTTAAAAAAAGGTGACGTTGAAAATACAAGTTGTGGTGATAGCTAGTGTAAAGGATTAAGTAGTATATGTACGAAAGATAAAGGTGGATATTAACATTGTCACTTATGTAATTGTCTTTGATGGCCAACAATTTGATTTTCTTTTAAGAAATAGTGTGTTTGAACTCCACCTAATGTCCCTGCTAGTGTGTAATATTGTAGTCTACAGTAATAGTTATGTCAAAGTAAAATACTGATCTGATCTTGTGAAACTGACATGGTATTATTTCCACCTGTGTTTGGGAACGTTGCAGAAACATATTTAAAGATGTCATCAGGCGCTCTGTTTCCAAGCTTGGTGAGTGGCTCCAGAGGAAGCTCCAGCAAGTATCTGGTGGAGTTTCGTGCTGGTAAAATGACCTTGAAGGGAAACACCGTGACACCGGATAAACGCAAGGGCACAGTGTATGTCCAGCAATCTGATGACTCCCTGATCCATTTCTGCTGGAAGGACAGGACCACAGGGAATGTTGATGATGTGAGTAACTCTGAAATTATTTGATTAGAGAACACACATTACTGTTCTGTGTTCTCCTATCAAAAAATAAATAAATCTTGGCAGCTGCCCTCGTTCTTCACATTGTTGGGCTGGCCTTGTGTTTTTGTGAGTTGCAACCATGGGCCACAGCAACCTACTTTGATCCAGGTGGAGATCTTTGTGTTTTTTCCTCATCTCCTTCCTCGCAGCTTTCTATAAACAACTGTCATTGCATGAAAGGGATGGCTCCAAACAAATATGTAAATGTTTACAAGCTCTGTATAAGACACATGATAGTAGTAATTTCATTGCATTTAAACAGACAACCTAAACAAATGCATATCATAAATTGCTGAATTTGTACTGGATGGGACACAAGGAGTCAAGATACAGGGTCACGGTATTTGCAATAAACTTTTATCTGTCCTATGTGATGTTGTACATGTAGTCAGTTGGTAAATGGTAGATCATGCTGTTTTAATAAGGGATTCTATGGCTATACACATGCAGAATTCAAAACTAACATGTCAGTCCCTTTAATTAATGAGATCTTTAACTAAGCTAACAGATAGGTCTATCAGAATTGGATCAGAACTTGTTGGTGCAGGCCTTCAGTCATAACTCTTTGTTCACAATTTTATCTTTGCTGACAGAGAAAATATTTTGCAAACATTTTGACAACTGGACTGATTACACTGATAACTCAGTTATTATCATCCTTCAACATCTACATTCTACAAATACCGCTATGAAATTGAGGGCAGTTGCAGCAATCCTCCACTGACTGTCAACTCAGTTTGTCATTTTTTTTGTTGTTTCTACTCTAGTTTCTCATACGAGCAGTTTCCATGTAACCAATGCTGACACACTGAATTTAAATTTAGCTGACCTTCCACAGAGTATGCAAGGTGGCCATTTCTTTATTTTAGCTCTGCAGTGACATTACCACTTTGGTTTTTCCTCTTGGTAATTGGTTGATGATGATTTGTTGTGTCACAGCACCCACTGTGTTCTTCCTCTGTTTCTCCAACATCTTATGCTGTGCCTTCCACGTCACAGGACCTGATCATCTTCCCTGATGACTGTGAATTCAAGAGAGTGAACCAATGCACCACTGGACGTGTCTATGTACTGAAATTCAAGGCTGGGTCCAAGAGATTGTTCTTCTGGATGCAGGTGAGATGAAGATGCTATAAGGATAATATTGTGTAGTTTGTGAAACTGACAAAAGCTTACTTATTTGGGAAATAATTATGGTATTTCTGAAGTATTTCAAGGAATTGATGCATTTCCTTATTTCCATCAGGAGCCAAAGACAGAAAAGGATGATGAATACTGTCGTAAGGTGAATGAGTACCTGAACAACCCTCCCATTCCCGGAGCACCAGGCAGCGGCGGCAGCAGTGGCCATGAACTCTCTGCACTTGGAGGAGAGGGAGGCCTGCAAAACCTGCTGGGAAACATGAGCCACAACCAGCTGATGCAGCTGATTGGACCAACAGGACTCGGAGGACTGGGTGAGCAGCTCTGGATATTACTTCTAACCAGCAATGTTCTCTTTAACCAACAAACAATGTGGAACATAAAGTAGATGTACAACTGGAATAGTTGCCCCATAAAATGGAGATCACTTTGGACCTTTTTTTGATTTGTTTGTGTTTGTCTAAGGAGGCCTGGGAGCTTTAGCAGGACCAGGACTTGCCAACTTGTTGGGCAGTGGAGGACCAGCCACCAGCAGCTCCTCATCCAGGTGAGGCTGACCACACACACAGAACTACTATCAAAATTTACTACTAAATTTGTGCCAATATCTTTCTCACTCTTTGTTTCTCTTTTTACTCTTCCCAGCTCTCGTAGCCAGTCAGCAACACCTGCTCCTTCATCAGGTGGAGCCCCCAGACTGAGCTCCTCCCAGGCCCCCACCACCCCTGCAGCTCCTGCAGCCTCAGCTTCCTCCTCTACCAGTGTTACTCCCTCCACACCAGGTACATGAAGTACACTACTGTGTCATGATGTCAGTCTTTTTTCCACATCTGTTATTGGCTTCATGATAATTAGTCCTTTGGTATTAGCACCCTCAGCTCAGACTCCGGTGGTCCCAGCATCCGTTGGGAGCCCTTCCCCCCACCAGCCCATCCAGCTCAGTGATCTTCAGAGTATTCTTGCCACCATGAATGTCCCAGCAGCGGCGGCTGCTCAGGGACCAGGAGGTGAGTGACAGACTACCAGCAGGAATGGTGATTTAAGAGTTTATCATTGGCTTGTTGATGTCAAGTCAGTTAAGAAAGGCAAGTGAGAAAAGAGTAAATGTAACTACTTATGACCTCCACTCTCCTGACCTGTAGTGGATCTAGCAAGTGTTTGCACCCCAGAGATGATGGCTCCCATCTTGACTAACGCTGAGGTCCAGCAGAGGCTCCTGCCCTTCCTCCCCAGTGGAGAGAGTTTACCACAAAGTGCCGAGGAGATCCAGAACACACTCAACTCCCCACAGTTCCAGCAGGTAAGAGGAATTAAACACCTCTGCTCAAGAAATCAAAATACTTTATTGATCCCCGAGGGGAAATTGGGCCAGCGCATTAGAGAAAAAATGGAGGAAAACTGCTAAGAAATAAGAACTAATAAAATAAATAATGGTAGCTCTGGTCCACAGGATATGAGGATTTGAATGTATGCAGTTTGATCTCATACAGTTGTTGGAAAAAACTCCAGTGACTGTGACCTCTCCCCTTTTAGTCGATGAGTATGTTCAGCAGTGCCTTGGCCTCCGGGCAGCTTGGCCCTCTCATGAGTCAGTTCGGTCTGCCGGCAGAAGCTGTGGATGCTGCAAACAGGGGAGGTGAGACGACACACACAAGTCATGTCTTTAGTGGTACTAAGGATTTACAAATAACTGTATTTTCAATATTACTGTTTGGCCACAACTTTCACAAAACGATGGAAACATCACAACAGAAGTATTGTACATTAAAATCCTGATGCATTAAAAGCAGTGGTGAGCCTCACTGTTGCACTGTCACCAATGTCAGACATGTAGGAAAATAATCTCAAGCTAGCATGAGGCTTCAGCTGTGTTGGTTTCATAAATCAGCTGACAGTTTTTGTTGAGCTGCAGCAGAATCTATGGAAGGTGCCTACATATCTCACATTTCTTCTGTTAATTAAATATAAGTAAATCAGTATTTTTTTTCTGCTTGTCAGATGTGGAGGCGTTTGCCAGAGCCATGCAGGGCAGTAAAGGAGACTCCAAAGAGAAGAAGGATGACGACGAGGATATGAGTCTGGATTAGAGCTCATCCTGCTGAGTCACAAGAAAAATCTGATTCCTTTTCTGCTCTTCTCTTCTTTACCTCCCCATCTTCAATGTTGTCTTACACTTTTCTATACCAAAGGCAACACTCTGCTCCTAACTCAGGACAAACAGCACAGGGTCAGCAGAGCTGTGACCACCATGTCCAGGTTGCTGTTGGACTTAACTGTGTTTTTCCACAGCTCTGCTCTGCTTTGTTTCACTGACCTTCAGTTTTATAAAAGCAATGGGGACTGTGTGTGATTGAGCCTTAAGTTTTCTTTCTGTTGTTCCAGCACAGTACAGACTGTCAGAGCCTGAGTGAGAGCTGATGCTTGCAGGCTTTTTTGTGACGAAGTCTTCATAATAAAAAAATTCACTGACTTACCTCAAGGCTTGTTGTTTTTATACCATGTAAGAAACAAACACTCACAGGTACAGTTATATGAAAAAAAACTTTATTTAAACATAAATTTACAACACATGAGGGCAGGGAGTGAGGGGGAGGGACAGCTTATTCTTTCTGTGAGGATATTTGTAGAAGTGGTTATATTACATACAAGCTTCACACTCTCTGTTTGGTACACGTTTACATTTAGGTTGAAATGGAGACGGGAAACGCTGCCTGCGACCTGGACAAGTAAAGACAAGTGGGGCAGGAGGTTTTGATCCTGTTTGGGCTGTGCCACGATTTACACCAGTTGATTACTTGCAGGTTAAGGAAGCAGCAGTTTCCTATAACACTGTTGAAGAGTAAAACCATGTGGAACGACCTAATGAATAGATCTTTTAACACTGTTTCCCTCATTCTGGGAGAACAACAATGCACCATGGTGCTGTTGTGGTTAGTCAGGCATGTTGTGTGAGATGAGAGATGCCGGTCAATAAAGTAACATTTGGTTTTGTGTGTCTCATTGTCTTCACAACAAACGGCAGCATTTGATAACTTGTCCTCTGAGCTGGACACATGGGAGCTTTCGTAAGTTTCTCAGTTGTAATAATTTGGATGTTGACATAAACATTATTCACAAGTCAGAAACAGATAATCACAGATACTCCCAGATCCCCTGAATGTAACATAACATAGGTTCATATAAAACATCTGTAGAGAAAATACTGTCAAGAACATTTCCCCTAAGTAAAAGACTGAATGGGAGGTTAAAGATTATGAGGAGAAGGAGAAGCTCCCATCATCTTTACCTCTGTACTTCCACATAAATATCAATATTTTTTTAATGTTTCTGAGACTTAATTAACTCTGACATGTCCAGGAGTCTGGTCCACGTCGCAGGTATCGTTTCCCATCTGCGCTGCCTGAGGACATTGCTCATGTATCACAGTGTTTACAGTGTACCGACTCAGTAGGTATACTTAACATTCACTGCTTAGAGATGCAACATACACAGCTGTATACACACTTTATATATTCAAGGAATTTGATTATTTTTCATCATTTATTTGAAAAAAAAAATCAAAAAAAAAAAAAATCAAGCTGCGTTGATTTTATTTACAATATTCTACACATTTCATAGATGATTCATGATTTCAAAGTTAAACATCTTGTATCAGTGCATCTCTGTGTGCAGACAGTTGTCACTGCTGTAGCACCAAAACAAAACCGGTAACATTGTGATGACAAATTGGAAAATATAAAATATACATTTTTCTGAAAATAGAAAATAAATATTAATATAGATATTTTAAATTAGCTACAGTAACATGACACCCACCACCAGTATTTTGTAGTTGGGGAATGTGAGGATAAGACTGTGTGTGTGTGTGTGCGTGTGTGTGTGCGTGTGTGTGTTGGGTCTACATGTGTGGACAGCCCTGCGTCCCTACAGCTCCGAACACAGCGAGCGGTTTGGACAGCATGGCAGGTCTGCGGTTGATTGTCGCCTGGCGGACGCAGCCCTGGAAGGCTGGCAGGCCGGAG
>OOFC01013230.1:42094-64229 GCA_900323345.1 Pseudochromis fuscus | reverse complement strand
GACATGCCGACTCCCAAAGCATAGAGGATGCACTGGGTGTGGGAGAAGGTGAAGGTGGACGCTGGTACTCTCTGTCCCACTGCTTCAGTCTGAGGAGAGGAAGAGGAAGATGAAGAGAGGGAGGGGAGAGGAGAAGGAGAAGGAGAGGAGGAGAGGAGAAGAGAGGAAGAAGAGAGGAAGGAGAGAGGAAGAGGAGAGGGAGAGGAGGAGAGGAGAGCAGAGGAAGAGCAAGGAGGGAGAGGAGAGGAGGAGAGAGGAAGAAGAGAGGAAGAGGAGGAGAGGAGGAGAAGAGAAGAAGAGGAGAGGAGAGGAGAGGAGAGGGAGAGGAGAGGAAGAGGAGAGGAAGAGAAGGGAGAGAGAAGAAGAGGGAGAGAGAAGAAGAGAGGAGAGAGGAGAGAGGAAGGAGAGAGGAAGAGGAGAAGAAAAGGAGAAGAAGAGGAGAGGAGAGGTTAATGGTTAATCTCATACACATCGTGCAGTGACCTTGGGTTCAAGCATCAGACCTCCCTCCTCACTCCTCCCTTTATATCCAAATATGGTCACTTCTACCTCTAAATAAACCAACATGGCGATGTTCAAATGCCAACCTCCTGGTTTCAAAATGTGAGTCCACAAACCAGCGGGTGACATCACGTTAGCTTGGTCCAATCTATACAGTCTGTGTAAAACACACAGAGTGAACTCATCAGTCTCAACACACTGTACAGCTGAACCACAGACACTAGAGGATTTCTATAGGATGTCAAAAGGAATAATAATGACATGACAAGGTACACTGAGGAGTGGAAGAAAAACTTTGACACCGTTCAACATTTTAAGCTCCCTTTCCAATGTCCTTCAGGTGTCAGTGATTCATTCAGTGATAAATATTCAAACACAGTCCTTCCCTTCAGAAATGACGAGAATATCACGGCTCTTTTAATGTCCACTCAGTTTATGTAACTTTAAACAAACTAAGGGCAGTGTAACGTTGGTTGCACACACTTCCAATAAAATCCCATTAAACCTCCAGTATGAAGAGGAGGAATGACAGAAAGCAAAACCAGTTCCAGTGTTGAAGTCGGCCCCTGACCACTGGTTTGATTATTTTGTTTTTTAGAAGATATCAGAAGTTTCTCCTCAGCATGAAGCTGATACACTCCCATGTTTAATTGAATCTGTGATAATCAGGAGACATTCATTATTTTGAGGACCTGTGGGATCTCAGAGTTCAGAGGAATCAGCAGTTTAGAAATGTCCTCCTGGACCGGATCAGGCTTTGTGACTGATCAGCACTTTTTTAAAATGGATCCTGATCTTAACTGGTGGCCAGCGCGGGGAGGCCAGCAATCGAGCGATGTTCGATTTGTGCTTGCACTTTTGTTAACGAGCAGCCCAAAAACTCCTGAACAGACCATCGCCGTAATCAAGTGCTAATGACACAAAGTCATGAATGCCTTTCAAAGCTCAGTGAGGTGGAGCCCAGAGCTGTATTGTAAATGTTTTAAACCCCTCGTTAATCCCAGCCTGAGGGCGTCTGGCGGAGCTTTCTGACGAATCAAGACTCAAACTGATCACGATTTTTCCATCACAGCTTCAATGGAAACAGAAGAAAGCTGCATCAAGAAAAGTAAAACCATCTTTTTAATTCTTCATACATGCTTCTACAACTTATATAATATTCATGCTTGTCTGACCTGTAAGTATTTCTAATTTATTTAGGTGTTTTTTTTTATATTATACACATTTCTTCTCATATTTTATCCCCTCTATGATGTGGTAGAATAAACTTTTTAAAAAAATTTCTTGCAGTGGCCAAGACTTGTAAAAAGCAATGCCCCCTCCTCTCTGAAAACTTCTTTTAATAATTTGTTTTAATGTATTTTCTGAAGGTTTTCCCTAAAAACCAGAACAGCTAGTAAACTATAAACCCAACACAAGTAACTAAACCTTAACTAAGAAAACAACCAACACTGTTCGTTATGGGGGGAAATCCTTGTAAATCTTTTTAAAATCTGTTACTCCAAATTAAAAATGTGCTGTTTTATTTCCAAACATAAAGGCTTTGATGCGATGGAGCTCCCTGGTTTCTAAAAGATGAGAATTGTGACCTAATGTGCAGAATATGTCTACAAATCTGACAAAAAATGCCAATTTCCACTCTCGCGAACTGAACTTTTTTCTATTTTATTGGCTTATCAAGAGTGAAATTTGAACACACAACAGTGGTGCCTAAAAAAAAAAAAGAAAAAAGAAAGTGCTTGAAAAATGTGAAGAGTATGAAATCCCCCAGTGTTGCTAAACCACGCTAAAAAAAATCCCAGAAAAATATCAAGCCCTCAGGGTTCACAGTGGAAGTTACTATCTTGTCTTTGTGCTTTATAAACCCATATAAATGTTGATTGTTTATTACTGTACTGATAGTAACAGTCCTTCCTCAACCAGATGAGGTGTACAGCTGGCTCCTTTACGTCAACCAGCATTACTAAATGAGTGGACGGATCTATCAATAGATCTCCTGTGAAGTACATTACAGTCATAGTGTTCCTGCTCTTGCTCATGTGTCATGTTAACAACCGCTGTGCTGAGCTATTGTTACAACAGCATTGTTCGGTGCAGAGCTGTGAATCACGTTCTGCATCATAACACCCCTCAGCGGGTCGAAAGTCATCATGCAGCCTCTGGAGGCTCGTTTCTCAAAGAAAAAACTGCATCTGAATGCAGAAGTGGGAAATGTTGTGGTTTCAGAACCATTTCAACACTGGTGTTCTGAGGATTTAATATTATATACTTTCATACCTACACACTGAGATTACAGCTACACTTGAGCTGGAGTGAAGAAGCAGTAGTGATGATGTGTGTAGGTGGAAAGTCAAGTCGGTCAGTTACTTGAGAGACCAAAGAAAAATAATTCCTTACCGAGGCCAAAAAAAATTAAGTGTAATACAACAGTGAGTTCATTTCCAGTGGTTTGACATCACATGTTAATCATCATTTAATGACAGTGTCCACACGCAAGTCCATCTGTCATCAATCTCTCCTCCCTCATTACTGTCTGATCTACACTGCAGGTCATCTCACAAAAGGCTAAATGTCCCAAAAATGTGTTAATCCTCCTCCTTCAACTGTCCCTCAGTGTAAATAATGATTATTCTGCCATTTGTCTGAGACCAATGTGTATGAGACTCGACTTCAGTGCTGCTCTCATTGGAGACCTGGCTCATCGATCCAGCTAAACACGCCCCTAAATCTTCCTCTTTTTGAAGCCTAATATCTACTCAGATTATTTTTCAGATGGACCACTAGATCACTGATAAGGATTAACTTTAGCTAAACACATCACAAAAAATTATTGGCTGAGAATTTCATTATTGAAAATGCTTGTTTTTGAACTGATGTCACTTGAAGTTAGAGATTTTTGGAGTCAGCCTCTAGCAGCCATCGATGATACTGCACATCCACACTGGCCTTTTGAGCCCCACTTGTTTTGGTCATTTATATATCCAGTCTATCCTCATTTCTAATAAAAATCCTGTAGATTTAATGTGTAATACATAAAGCTATGATTAGTATTTTATGTTTGGCTTTGCATTTGCGTTACTACATGTTTAATTTAACACAGAGTGAAGTGTTGTCATCTCTTGTCGCTAACTATATTGCCATAAAATGAATGAAATTAATTTAATATTAATACCCAGCTGCCAATGTACATCAAGTTAAAATTAGGGCCATCGAATGTACTGCTCTGTACTGCTATTCTGTTTTATAAAAATATTTATTGACTGTTTTGGACAGGTGTTTATTCAATTTTAGAGGCAGCTGTCTGTGGTACTGTTGAAGTAATTATCTGGATCATCCAGAAAGGTGTTCCAGATATTTTGTCCACACTCGTTTAAGAAGCAGCACAGAAACACTGCTCTGTATAATGCAACATGGTGTGATGGCACCACACACTACAGCCTCTATAATTATCACACACTTGAATGAACGCCTGTCTAAACAGTTCCAACAAAAACAGAACATTATAATAGCATTCTGTTTTTTGCTTTAATTATGTCTAAAATTAATATATAACAATATTTAGGACAATTAGATCATCGTGCCATTAAAGAGGTGCATGACATTAAATAAATACAAGCACAGCAGCAGCACAGCATGGCGTAACCTCAGCAATACGTGCACGGCGAAGTATGAAAAGGACAAAGATGCAAATGCAACTAACAGAGAATGTGTGTGTAGAAGTGTACGTACACACACACACACACACACACACACACACACACAGCCAAGTTAGCTGAGGACACAACAGTGATGTTTGTCTTGAGGCTACAGTGTGACTCTGTTCCAAATCTCCCATCCAGACAACCACACACACACACACACACACACACACACAGGGACACAAACACACACACACAGTCTCAGACACACGCAGACACAGTGGAGAGGACACTGATACCCGAGAGTGAGCGTACATCATTTAACATTTTAGGTACTAGTACTGCAGCAGGCCACTGAGCTGTTAGAGTTTCACACGATCTACACAGTAGAGACTTTATCAAATATAAGTATATGTACACAAGTATATGTACGTTTACCATGGAGTTTGTTATTTTGGATTTACAGCAGCTGACGTACACACATTTTAATCCTGCACCGTACTTCTATTTTATGCAGAATACTTGCTTGTGTTGTAGTTCTTTTGTTCTTTTTATTTTATTTACTTTGTAACTTTTGTCTCTGAGTAGTTTCACATTAGATTACATTTGTGTCTTATTGGTTAATATTGGGACAAGTTTGTTGTGGTATAACAGAATGAAAGCTACACAAACCAACAGATTAGATTCAGAAATATAACATCTGACTATCAAAATATTGTCAAACACTTAGATTTATTGTTTATTTTTTAGTGCCTTTCTATCTTTTCACTGATAAACTGATTGCAACAGCTGGTTGTATGGCATCTACTGTCTGCCACCAAGTCATAATTTTGATGATATTCCAGCTCCGAGTAATATTTCACACGATTATTGCCTGATATTGGTAACCTAACAACACGTATTTCAGCAGTATTCATCCTCAGATGTATGTTTAACAAGCCATCTGTCATCGGTCATCTGCGTAAGTCGTATTACAAATAACGCAGTCGTGTGTTTCATACCACGAGTAGTTTAATAAAAGATGGCGCCTGTTTCTACGAATAACTATTTCATGTTATGTAATTCCACTTGTGGCTCAATGTTTTATTTAAGCAACTCAGCCATATGTGAGCTGCAACCAGTTCACTGTCTGTGATTCAATGATCGGGAACACAGTGAAGTGAAGGAGCAGCCATCCTGGGAGTCATCACAGCGCTGTTGTGCTCCGACATCTTTTGTACGTCGCGTTTTAAAAGCTAATCCGAGCAGGCACTTGTCGTCACCATTTCATATTTACAGGAGACATCAAAGTACTTATGTATGTTGTAGGAGCTTCGCGGAGAAGGTTATCATCTCTCCTGACTAAATACAGTGTGGTGGAATTAAAGAGTCATGAGTTGCCGTGTTTGAGAGTTTACAGCTCCGCACATTTCAAGAGTCATTATCAGCCAACCGTTACAGACACTACTACAGTCTCAGCAGGAGGAGTGATGGGAGTGTAAGCAGAGGAGGAGGAGGAAAGCATTGATAGAAGAAGTGAAGTAACAGTGGGGACAAGACAAAAGTAAGATACATGTGTACGAAGAAAAAAAGGATTGTGTGAGGTGCACTGAGTTACATGAAAGACCTTTTAAGACCTTTTGAATAATATGCAGAATTACCATACATACAATTAACAATTAAGTGCACCTGTTATAAGCCGCTATTGAATTTATTCAAACAGTTTCATGTGGTCCACTCTGACCGGGTCTGATGTGACGAGGCTAAATGTATCGGCGGCATGGAGCTTGCTAGCTTGTAAGCTAACAAGTTTCCTGCCGCCGATACATGAGCCACACCGGTGTTTAAGCCGCAGGGTTCAAAGCGTTGGAAAAATGCAGCGGCTTATAGTCCAGAAAATACGGTAATCTAATTAAAGAATCATCATCATTATGAGAGATCATAAAGATATTTGATTTGCTGGGATTTCAGGACTTTTTTTAAGACAGGGTCACATCATCAGATTTTTCCTAAATTCAATAATTTGTATCTCACTAGAAATACATATCCTCCATGACAGTTGTACCCAATCAGGGAGTTATAGCTTGTAATACCTACAATAATGCAATTTGATCCTAGATAAGCAGCAATAAAGGAATGAATGGAGCTTCTTAACTACTGTAGCTGCGGATGCTACAAGGAAGACTTCAACCTGCAGACATAATCCACTGTTGCACCACTTGCAGTTCATCGATCTAGACAAAATAAATTCATTGATTTTTTACAGCCTTGAAGAACTGCAAACACACAAAAGAAAAAACGCAGCAGCGGTCATCCTCTACTCACAGGGTTAATGCCTGATGCCGACCCCGCCAAGGCTCCAGCTGACGTTGGATTCGCACCGACGCCTCCCTCCGACTCCACTCGAGACAGCACTTCCACCATTGACTGCAAAGACTCTACACAAAGGTGAGAGTAGCAACAAAAGCCCAGATGAGATAACAGACATAGTGCCACTGATTACAGAAATAGAGATGCTTTTGTACATCTGCAAGAAACCTTTTGACCATCCACTCATCAGGTGAGTATTAGCTAGTTAAAACAATAATGTTTATTGTTAGCTCGCTAACACTGTTCCTCAGCAATAGATGGGAAGTGCTTTGTGAGTTTCAACCTTTTTTTTTTTTAATAATGGTATTGCTGTCTGTGATTGGCTCGCAGTGGACTGTTGCTACAGAATACACTTGGAAAGTTCAGCATTTTCAACAATACCCTTGTTTGAATTTTTGTAACAGTAGAGGACTAATTTCCACTTGGATGAGATTGTGAATTTACATACCTGTGTGAATGTGGCATCAATCTATTCACATAGCTTGTAGCAACAAAATGAATAACCATAATTCCCCAAACGTTATGTTTCGTTACACCTTGTACACACCTAAGTGTACACAAGCAGTTATATACAGTTTATACTAATAATATCTGTTCATTCCATATACGTGGGTGTTTTTATTGATATGTGAGAGTTTATCTGGTTAAGTACATATTGTTGGGATTAAACTGTAATCACACCAAGAGAGTTTAGACTCTCATATCTTCATGTATGAGGTTCACAGTCAAAAGTAATCACCTTCACTTTTGCAGGACTGAGCTTAACAATTTTTCCTTCAACAGCACCAGACAATATTTTTCTTCACTTAGCTCCATGTGCATTAACATCACCAGGTGCCTGCTCTAACAGGAGCTGCTTCACTCTTCAGACTTCGAGCCCTCGCTGTGTGTTCTCAGTTTGCCCGAAGTCTGCATGAAAATAGAGTGTAAATATATCGACCCAGGTACGACGAGGTTTGAATAGCGAAGAGGATTCATCCAGCAGGAACAAGAGCACAGCCGAGACAACTGAGTAACAGAGTCACAGCGGGACTGGAAGGACCACAACCTCTCATTACCATCACTCTGTGGCAGGTGCTTACAGAACAGAGGTAGCAACAAGTCTCTGTTATAGGCTACAAATGAGGAGACACTACAAAGCCATGCTAATGAGACCAAGCCAGCGCCCTGTGGGACTGCCACCCCCGTTCAGTTAACATTAACACCGCCGCCCTCTCCTCCGATGTACATGTGAAAGCATGGAGAGGTGGAGGAGGCGGAGAGAAATAATAATCAGCATTTGCCACCCTCTTGTAGACATGAGACCCTTTGGGAGCAACACTGCACTTGTTCACAGTCAACATGGTATTCACTTTGGCTTCTCTTCTCCACCCCACTCGCTTGATCTCTTTCACCATCTGGTCCTCCTTTGTTGTCACCAAACTCACTGTAAATACAGATGAGCGGATAGTAACAAGGGCTCATTTGGTGGAGTCCATATTGTTATAAAAAAAAAAAAAGCTCAGTCAGACAGTGTGACTACATGATGACTACCCTGGCCATGTGCTTTATACTCATTTTAAAAATGGCGTTTTCTCTGGTTCCAGTCCAAAGAAGCTAATCACACATTTCATTCTGTCCACTCTGCAACACTGACAATTTATAACTTTGCTTTTTTTTCCCCTTATAACAATCTGCTAATGTCTCACACTGTCTCACTAGAATAGCTGGCATGAGTCACAAAGTTCATTTCATTTACGAACCCAATTTTCTAGCTTTCTATTTGGCTATACAGCATTATTCTAGAAACTGACTGGAGTACTGAAAAAAGCATCAACTTTGTTTACTTTATATCACAAGGTCACTAAGGCTACGTTCAGACTGCAGGCTACAGTGACCCAAACCCGATTTTTTTGCCCCTGTGCGACCTGTATCTGATCTTTTCATGACCGTCTGAACAACACAGATCCGATTTTTTCAAATGCGACCCAGGCCACTTGGATATTTGGTCCTAAATCAGATACGTATCTGATCTTTTGAAATGTGACTTCTGTCTGAACAGCCAGGTCGCATTTATCCGACCTACACGTCACAATACGCGACAAACGTCTTTCATCTGCGTAACTCTGTATCATTAAAGCCTCTTGCATCACTATCCCACCACTCCAGCTGTGACCCTGCACCCATGTGTTTCTCTGGATGGATGTTGCTGCCACTGCCCCACGAAACACCATGACCAAAAACTTGACTCTCTTCCTTTTCAACCTTCTTCTTAAAATCAGGTTGTACATGCGTTTGCTCTGGTTGGACAACAACGTTAGAATTGTAAAATACACTACACCGTTATCGTCCAAACAGTGAAGCATGCTTGCTGCGTGACGTCGTTATGTCCTCTTTGGTGCATGCAGGACACTTTTGGGTTGTATCTAAGTTCACACGGGAGATCACATACAAGTCACATTTAATTGGAAATGTGAATGAATTCGTAAAAAAATCCAAATTGAGCATTAAGCCCTGCAGTCTGAACGTAGCTGAAAGTTTTCACAAAACACAGTTTGGCAGATAAATTGTGACGTAAACTAAAAATTCATAGGAATGAAGCAGAACTCCTCCATTATGGACAATTTTATGGAGGCTGTCATTTAAAATATTTCAACCAACCACAAAATTGGTGAGGGTTGTGATTGGTTGAAATGTTCTGACATCACAGAAGCATTTGGATGGTTGTTACATTACTCACTGTTGTTACCACGGGAGAATCTATAATGAAGCAAATGGTCAAATAAGCCTGAATTTTGTCTTATGGCCTCTCAATACTGCTAGCAATGAATTTATGTTCTATTCATAGAAGTAACACAGAAACGTCACATAAAGTAATTTCCCTTTCTACATTTCCCAGAAGTATAAAAAAAAATAATTCAAAACACCAAAATAAAAATAATGTCACTTGTAATCGGACAAGCAGCAGAAATCGATTGGACCGTAGCTAACAGAAGTGACAGTGTTCGCCACAAGTCTGATGCCACCAAAAACTCCCCAGAAAATCACTGAACTGAACAGTCACAACAATTTACTGTGTAACATCTCCCGCCTACAATCAGACCAGCAACATTTTATTTATTCAATTTGAGAGTTCTGATCACGTCATACTATTTTATGAGGAAAATCAGTTTGAGTAATGTTTAACACCTTGTTGCCCTCTCCTCTGTACAGATGTTATCCTCATGATGTGACTGCAAACAGCTGCAGCTACAGTCAGAAAGCCATAGAAGACAGAGATCTGCTCAACTTCTTTTTCAAATTCCCCTTTACACGTGAAAGATATTTTTTCCTTCAGAGTACCATGGAGTACTGAAGGCCAAATGGCAAACTGTGAAGCCATGCAATCATCTGCAATTTCAATCATTCTGACTCAACAAAGACTGAGTCAAACAGTGAAAGTGTGATCTGGACACTAAGAGAGAAAAATGAGTATGAGTAGCATCTCATTTTGAAACAGGACTTGTGTGGTTACTCAGAAATGAATAAATAACCATTCAGGAAAAAAGGCATAAAATGAATTTTGCTGTTCATATTTTAATAAAGTTACAAACCTCTACACCACAAACTAATGTTAAGAAGACTCTCAATGTATGCGTAACATGCACCATGTAATCTTTGTATACATACACACCAATACACATCATTGTAGTCTGAGTGCGTGAGTGTGTATTCAGCACATGCATTACTGACCTTGTATATTGTTAGGCTTGGTGGCATCTGTAAAATCACAGATTTTGTCCCACTGGTCCCTGACAGCCTCAGGAACCATGGCTTGGTTCTTTTGTCTCACAATAGCGCCCTGAGAGCGCTCCCAGCGCACTGCACACATGGACACACACAAATAAAGAGGTCATTGCATAGTGAAAATCACACACATACAGTACAAGTGAACCGGGGGCTAATGAATATCATAAATGCATACAGACATTTCCTGGGGAAAATTACACAGTACTCACATTTACCAATCCAGCCTGCGCCGACCTAAAAGGAGGTGAAACACGAGCTGATGAGCAAACACAGAGATACTTAAAATACTGTCTCTGCACGCCAGCAGAATATGTAAGAGGCATGTTATTGTTCTCGGTGGCAAACGAAAAAAATGAGACTAAGCTACAGGCAGCGCCATGCCAGTGAGACCTCACTCCTCTGTTTGTGGAGAAATGTGATGGTATGTGTTTCTTCTGTGTATACCTCAAACAATCCTCCGTTTTCTTGGCATTGTTCGTGGCAGAGCCAGAGGACCAGAGGAGCAACATACTCTGGCTTCAGAGACGCCACAAGATCTGAATAAAACAAAAGATTTACACATACATTAGAGAAGAGTGTCTTCATCATCATTGCACTGCATCTGCATCTGTCCTACAACTGAACTAAAGGGCAAAGGAGTGCTTCTGCATCACTGTCTGTACTTGGGTGTTAATTATTAAAATGACCCCATGTTTGTTTAATTTGTTCATTTTAGAAATACAAGAAGAACAAGGTCAAAAGTTATTAGACAAACTTGGAGCATTTGTTCTCCTGCAGAGCTAACAGGCGTGAACACAGGCTGCTGGAGAGAAAAAAACAATATGGGGAAAACACCCCAATTTTATTTTTGTTTATACCCAACCAGCATGAAATTTTACAAAATGCGTACAATGAACTAACTTGCACTGAAATCATATTCAAAGTCAGCAAAATATTTATGTCACAATTGTATCATGACACAATATAAGTTAACACAATCTTATATTAGCCTGTGTGCTTACTCTAAATACATTTTTCTGCTGAACAAAGAGCATAAAAAACAGACGGGTCAACGAAGCGGTAAACAGAACATAATGTAGATCCAGGTCAAAATCAGGTTAGAGTTATTTATACAAAAGTCTGGGTATTTTTGGATGAATATTCAGAAAAACTGGGGGAAAAAACTACAAAGAGCCGTAAGTGCTAATAATTATGTTACGAAACAGATTTCTGAACATGCTGGAGTGCAAGTCAGAAATCAAATATGTCAAAAGCTTTTAATTCCTTAAATAAACCACAGATTTAACACCAGATGCCATATGTGTGCTGAAAATATCAGCACCCTTGTGGTAAAAAAAGCAGCTTTCCATCCTGCTTCGTCGCACTCACCCGTGTTCAGCAAGAGGAGCTTTTTTGTTGTTTCTTAGTAAAGTCTGCATCAGTGAAAGCTAACATATGGAACCAAGTCATTTACTGAGGTGAGGCCATCCTGTGACAGTTGGCACAGCGCAGTGTGACAGATGCTACTGTAGACCAGCACGGCAGGACGACTAAACCACTCCTTTAATTTGTCATTTAATAGCCCTGTCAACAGAGCTGCACTCACAGAGCATGCACAATATGCTCATGATGTATGGACATTTACAAAGACTGGATGTGGTTGATTGGAAAAACAATCCCAGTCCTAATTGGCTCATGAGAGGCTTAAAAAAAAACAACACTGCAGTTGTGCAAGTTTTAAAATAGCTGACAAGCCGTTTTTCTGAACGTTAATGTACAAGCAACGTACAGTATCCAATGTTTTCAAGTTGTTAAAAGCTATAAAATTTCATTCTGCTCAGAGTAGCAGTCCAAAACTGCATAATCTTCCCTGTTAAGATACATTTTAAAGATTAAAATATAAATGTTTCATTAGCCCCCTTTTGAGAATTTTTGGAAGCGCAGCTAACACCTACAATAAAACGAGGAGGCCAGAGCCGCCTGTTTAAATCAAGGGCTGACACATTAAAACTTTTAAAGCACTTACAGGGTGCATGGTTTCATCATAGCTTTTGGAACGGCGAAGAAAACACAGCTCTTGAATATTAGATGGCAAATTTGCATGTCAAACGGTAGTGTTGTTGCCTGAAATTTTGTAAATCAACATTAAATGGGCAATACATTATGCAGCTACTCTAAAGCAATAAAAGAAAAAATCCATTTGCAGATTTTTGCCTGTATAAAAAAAAAAAAAAGCTCAGAAAACCACATAACAGTTCAGTACAGACCAACTGCATGTATGTTTTCTAGTCTCTGTGCTCACCTGGAGGCATGACGGTCTCTGTGAGGCGGGACCCAGCAACAGGAGCAATGGTGTTGCAGTGGATGTTGTACTTGCGTCCCTCAATTGCCAAGGTGTTAGCCAGCCCCAGCATGCCCAGCTTGGCAGCGCTGTAGTTGGCCTGGCCGAAGTTACCATAGATGCCTGCGGCTGAAGCAGTCATGATGATTCTGACCACAGACAACCCGAGGCAACAAGTCAGTGTTAACGCAAAGTGACAGGCATCGCTACGGAGTAATAGGAGATGCAGACGGCCCACACACACAGTCTCACAAAGTGGTGCACTTTTCATGCATGCATGCACACACAGGGGTACGCATATGTAAGCATCTAGTCATGTAATGCTAGCCCATTTACACACACACACAACTGCTTTATCACAGATACAGAATTGTGCACAGTAAATTTACTTCACTCACTTTAACCTGAAGAATTAATGTTGAGTATATGTAGAAATAAATGCATGTACACCCTGCAAATACACAGCCTGACACTTGCACTTTTGCCTCTCATGCAGAGAGTTCACCTCAGTCAAGTACCGAGGTTAAACATCAGTGATACATTAACTGGAGGAGACATGTGAAACACCCCGTCACACCGGTCATTAAAAAGCAATGATCTGTATCCGAGTGCACTCTGTACACTGCAAAGGAACCACCAGTGGCTTGGCAATAATAAAATATTTTTTAAATCAATAACTTTTATGCACTAAACTCTATGAGTCAGTTACTCAGGGATACAGGTCTTCATCTTTCAATTTTTGACGTTTTGAAGCCAGATCGGCAGTTGAACATTGCCATGTTGGTTGTCAGGAGCTGGAAGTGACCATATTTGGATATGAAGGGAGGAGTGAGGAGGCGGGTCTAACCATTGAACCTGACATCACTGCCCAATGTGTGTGAGACTCAGCTTCAGCACTGCTCTCAATGGAGACCAGACCTGTTAATCAAACTAACCACGCCCCTAAATCTTCTTTTTGAAGCCTAATATCTACTTAATGCCTTTTTTTTTTCAGATGCACCACCAGGTCACTAATAAGAAGAATTAACTAAGCCAATGACATCAGAATGACTTGTGGAAAAATATATATTGACTGAATATTTCATGATTGAAAATGAAGATGAGTGAATTCAAACCAATTGAGTTTTTTGGAGCCAGCATCTAGTGGTCTTCAGGAGTAGTGCACTGTTTTTGCCCTACAGTGGCCTCATTTTTGAACCCTGGTTGCTTTGTCCATTTCTACTGTATGATTTTTACAGAGCATCACATGATACAATGTTGCATTAGGGACCTGAGACACAGGATAGATGTATATAGATGTTTCTTTATGCTTTCATATAGTCACAGAGTGGGAGAGTCAGAACAAGGACAGCTCTCCTTTTGATCTCTTTCTGCTATGGCTTTAACTTTGAATGCACCATAAACTTTTGTTTGGGGTGATTGCACACAAAGATTGAACTTTAAAACTGCCCATGAGCATTGCAAGACGTATATGCATACTACACAAGCAAAAAAAAAAAAGAAATAATACTTTTTACATCAAAAACCTTGATTCAAAGCCACCAGCATTGTTTACAACTGTTCTCTTTTCTTCTAAGAATTCAACCTTCTGTGAAATGTTACTTAATTGTTTATGAAACACTCATGTACTTTCATATACAGCAGGTCATGTCCACCAGTGAAGGGCATCTTCTACCTGGAGTAACATGTGTGTGACCTTCATCTGCAAATTATAACACAGAACATGCAGACCTGAAACCATCCAAATCACTCTACTTGCTACACTGTCACTGCTACATGGAGGTATAAATTATCCACTGGATGTTTCCCTTCTCATTCAGAAGCTTTCTCCAGAGGTAAAGAATTTCAGGCTAAACAGCAAAACACCTTTAACTCAACCACTTCAGACGAGTGGATATTTTAATTTTTCATGCTGCACTACTTGAAGAATAAGATGAGTCTGCACAGACATCTCTGCCGCTTCTTGTGGAGTCATCGATTTAAATGGTATTCAAATTGTTCACAGATTAACCTACAACGCTGAAAAACCAAATTAAATTCTTTCTTTGGGTGATTTACATATTCATATCACATTTGCTGTCTTGGGCTTTCATTAGTATGCAGATTTCTCTTCATTTTACACTGGTTCATGAAACCAGTGGTGCCAGACATATTAAGGGATATCAAGTGACTAAAGTCAGAGTGAGAATATGCTTATAATAATGTGATGGGCAGACTTGCTTTATTACTTCAAATGCATATCCTCGAGGGCCCACTTAAAGTGGGGCACATAAAAATCATTCAGAGTACCTCCGGTAATTTCGCTGACATCTGAATCACTCTTTACCACACAGCCTTTTTATCATACCGATATCTTCCTGCTTACACTCCAGTAATAGTCTGTCTGCTGAGGATACTGTAAAAATGCTGCATCTAAAAAAATAAAAAATAAAAAACAACCTACCAACATAATGGGAAAATGACACAGTTTTCACCCACGTCAATAGCTGTTACAAAGCTGTGCTACATACCTGCCAAATGACTGGTTTTTCATGTGGTTCCAGGCAGCTCGAGTCACCAAAAAGGAGCCTCGCAAGTGAACTCTGTGGATCAGGTCTGAAATGCACAGTAAGAGGAATGGCACAGTGAGCAGTGACACATAACATTACAGGCACTGTCTTCTCTCACATTATAACTGTGATGTAATTTCCTTTCAACGTGATGATGTAAGAAGTCGTCTGGAGACTAAGGATGTCTGAAACAAAATTTTAAAAACACCTGAGGAGGGAGAAACAACCGCAAGTAAAGTCTGACAGGTATCCTCCTTTAGAGAATATGCACTTAAAAACAAACGAAGACCTCCTGACCCATAGGAAGAAATCCATGACCAACCAGCTGATGTTTTACACTGATCAGCTGCCGGTATGTCTCCCACTGGCATGCCTCAGAGCCACACACCTTCTTCTCATACAGTTGATGATATTGTCACGATGAGAGGATCCAGAACATCCAATATGTGTTCGATTGGTGGTTTTGCGGTGGCCATTTATTGAGCACACTCTAGAGCGTGTCCACGTAATGGTCAGGCTTCATTGCAGTCGAATGGTTTACTGTCTCCTGGGCAGATTAAAGGAGTTTTCGTTTTTCTCATCCAGGTTTGATGTAAGTACTGCTGAGAACACGACTCAAGAGTTTTAACTCTGTTTTCCTGAAATGCAAATGCCTCTTTCACCTGGTGTAGCTAAAATAAATTTGGCATGTAATTTCTGCGTGTTGCATTTCTATTGTTGTTGAGTGTACTTATCTACATGTTCTTTGCCTCTCCAAGTGCGTGATGATCCTACCTCCAGATACTGGTAGATGTTTATGATATCACAAGAACATGTTGTAACTCCGTCAAACACAACAGTAAGTAAGTCTGCCATTTCACTATTCATGCCTGCATGTGTTATCACCTCCAGACTTTGGGCTGTCATCGACTATGAATGAAGAACAAAATGACCTGTGATTACACACATACACCAACAGAGGAGGAAAGATTTCTCTCTCCTAGAACTCTCTCAGAAGAACATTGTGGATGAGATCCAGCCACAAACTGTATATATAATGGATGAAGCTAACGTGTCGTCACCCATTGATTTGTGGAGTCACATGTTGAAGCCAGGGGTTTTGCATTTCAAAAATCACTGTGTTGGTTGCTTGGAGCCAGAAGTGACCATATTTGGATATCAAGGGAGGAGTGAGGAGGCGGGTCAATACAATACGATATACTTAATTATCCCCAGAGGGAAATTTGTTTAGAACTGGTATGCTGCACACAACATGCCTCCACAATAATAAAAACAAACATGATTAATTGCACATATTCCACATTGCACGGTCTGAAATATTGCACATACAAAAGCAAACACATATTGCATACACCCTTTGGCAAAAAGAAGCATGAAAACATTGCACAATCCTTGCAGCCTCAAACACCACTATGTAAAAGTTGAATGGGTCTAACCCTTGAACCCGAGGACACTGTCCAATGTGTGTAAGACTTGACATTAGATCTAATCTCAATGGAAACCACAACTGTCACTTTAACCACACGCCTAAATCTTGCACTTTTGAAAGCCTAACATTTACTTAATTAAGACTATTTCCACATCAATAATAACAAGAATTAACTTTAGCTTATGACATGAGAATGACTTATATTTGAATTGAAGAAAATCAGAGCCAGAGATTTTTGGAGCTGCATCTAGTGACCATCGGTGGTATTACACGTTTTTGAACTTCCACACTGGCCTAATTTTTGAGCCCCACTTGTTTCAACCATTTCTACGTACAGTCTATGGCTGTCTCCAGCAATGAATGAATGAAAATAACCTGTAAATATACAGAGACATGGACAGAAAAGGAAAGACTCTCTCCGTAGAACGTTGTGGATAAGATCCAGCTTACACTAGGTTTTTAAGACTCCCACACAGACAGACACTTCAATAACCCAAAATAAAACAAACATATGCTTCTACATTTAGCATGGTGGTGAGCCAAACAATGGAAAACAATGTGATGATATGGGATGATATAGAAAGTGCGAGTTATGGGAGTGAAGTAAGTGTAAAGATCAGAGATAATTTATTTACCCCAGTCCAAATCACTGGTCCTGGCAAATGATCGGTCGCGAAGTATCCTTGGCAAAGAGAAGCAAAAAGGGTTTTAGTCTTTTTAGATCAAGAGCCAAAACTTAAGCTTCTCTTTTACATTAAACAGTGGCCCTCAGTCCCATTAATATGATAAGTGAAATCAAACGGCCACTCTTAAGAACAGATAATATGATTAAATGTGTGATTATTGTTGTGAAATTACTTACCCAGCATTGTTTACAAGAACATCTAGAAGAAAAGACATATTACCAGATCGTATAAATTATAGCAATGACATTACTCACAATCTGATGGTAATTTAATAATGCAGTACTCTGGATACGATGACCACAGGATTGCCATACAAACATAATACACACCTAATCTTCCAAATGCATCCAGTGCTGACTGGATCACTTTTTCTCCATCTTCTACAGAATCTGTGTGCACAAGACAGGAAAGGTTGTTTTATGTTGTACGTTAAATAAGTGATGAATCTTTTATTTTACTAAACAGCATTTCCACAAGACTGCATCTCTGCCTGGTTCTTGCTAGTTCAGATAGAGTTAGCAGATCTGATTATTTGCTGCACGGCCTGGAGTTTCTTGGTGGAATCAATGTGCAAGGTTAGACAAAACAGAAACAGACTGGATGATAAGCATAAGAGAAACTTTTATAGAAGGTTGACAGCCTCCTTCACATTCTCTGTTTGTTGAGTAATGATATATGATAACACTTTTATTGATATCTGGGCTTCCCTGTTTGTTACAAAGTGGATAAAAATGCCACAAACAAATGTGCCATGTTCAAAATTATCAATGAAACACACTGATCAAAGCCTTGTTTTTGTTCTCAAAAGCTATTTTCTTTGTGTTATATCAGTTGCACAAAAATAAGGAAAAGGAAGAAGAGAGATATTTGTCTTCAGAACTTATTAAACACTCCATCAGTGAGCAAATCAGACTGACAGAAATCAATACTGTTTTTCTGTCTACCATCACATCAACTAAATACTACACGGTAAGAAAAAGTGGAAAAAAGGATGAAGAAATAATGTGAAAGAAGAGAAGAGACAAAAAGGCTCATCCAAACTTCTCACCATAGTTCGCCACGGCCTTGCCTCCCTTCGCCTTTATCTCCTGCACCACCTTATCAGCAGCTGCAGAACTCTTTCCACCCCCTTTAGTGTCTACCCCAAGGTCATTCACTGGATTACAACAAGAAGAAAAAGATTAGCAATAACAGGGTGAGTTTTACAATTCTCCACAAGTGATTAGGTTAAGAGAAAAGTGTTGCTAGGCTGATTCACTGTCAGCATTAAGAGCAAATTCACCTCAGGCAGCAGGAGAGGTTTTACTTTTGGTGATGGGCAAATGTTTATGCCAATATCTCTGACAGCACAGTCCAAAAACTGGAATATCATTAAAGTAGAAGTACTTGCAATACACACTTCTTTATGACATTAAATTGAAATATATCTTAGTACAGTATTTTTCTTTAAAATACAAATTCCAGTAGAACTCACTGCGTGGAACTAATTTTTCCTGCGGAGTTAATATGAGACCTGGGACTGCTGAGAGTGTGCCCACTGTGACTGGTAGCAGAGGTTTGGTCATACCATAGTGAGCTGCTAAGAACCTAACCTGTGCATCCCAAATTAAAAATTAAGTAATTCCCCTCAAAAGATCAATAAACTATCTATCTTAAAAACCAAACCACTTCAAAATTATCCATCATCTTCACCAGTGTATCATGCAGGTGCAAGAACCTGCAGCATTTGCTCTTGAATGAAGATTCCTGCTGCAGCTTTTAAGTATATGCATTCAACAACAAGTGTTATAAACCTAAAATAAGAAATATATAAATTGATGAAACCAGCAACGAGGGGGGGAAAAAATCATCCAGATTCCTACTGACCTAAATACAACCATGCATATAGACATAGCTGCCTCTCCTTAGCAAACAAAAAACACCACAAATTAGGTTAGAGGTTACACAGGTGCATTTTCAACAGGACTTTAAAGGGAGCTTAAAAACAAGAGTCTACATTTACCTATTACAGAGGCGCCTCTTTCTGCAAAAGCCAGTGCATATTCTCTGCCCAGGCCTGTGGAAAGAGACAGAAGTGTAAGTGGCTACACATATTTTTTGCAGAATAAAACACCCCCATCTGCAGACCCCCATCAGTTGTTGCATGTGCCCTTTCACACACTTTTCCCCCCGGCTGCACTTTGCTCCCTGTGCTCTGGTAAGTGAAAAGTCTTCTGCTAATTGAAAGTAAGTGTCTTAGATGTTTTGTTTATTTTAACGACTCACAGATCGTTCGCCAGTCTTAGCAAATCAGGCACTGAGATTGACTGCTCGGCAGCTTACACAGCAAAAAAGAAAGATAAGAGGTTCGTGGACTAGCTTCCTTGATAACTTGGATCAGGGTCTTAGCTAGAAAAACTCTCAAACTAGCAGGTTAGCAACCCGAGCATACGTTATAAAAGCTTTAGAGACGTGAACACAGCTGACAGCTCTGCTCACGGTGGTTTTACCTCCTCCGGCCCCAGTGACCAGCACGACTCTTCCCTCGAAGGACAAAGACATTGCTGAGAGACAGTACTGTCTGCTTTTCGCTCCGGGAGCAGCACTGTTTGTTGGAGACAGCTGGGTGAACTTCTGCGAGTTCCACTTCCGCAATGACGATATGACGCACCCACCAGCGACCAATCAGAAGCCGAGATCTTATTCTCACTGTTTTCACTGCTGCTGATTCCACACGTGTGGTCAGACTAAAAGTAGACTAAAATAGTCTGCTAATCATATTATCTGCTTCATGAACATCCACCATTAATATAACTGGTAACATTGTACCAGTGACTAATCATTACTATGTTGTGGAAATAATCACATACATTGTGAAAATTATGATGACAGGTGTAGTTATCAATCTGTCAGTGGTTACATTAAGACACTGTAGTCAATTTCATATTGCTTCTGAGTAGTAAAATGGCTCAACTATGTTAAATCTGACAGGTTTAAAGTTGGATATGTAGAGAATTTACTAAATTTCAAAGTACCAAAGAGTGTGTGTATGTTTGTGTGTGTGTCTGACCGAATGTCCCCAAGTATGTTTTGTTTGTTCTGGCTCGTGGCATGACCCAGTTTACCATCCTCTCTTCAGGTCAGCAGGACCTGAGAGATAGCGGAGCTACGTACTGAGCCAGGACAAACAAAAAAGGAACATTCAGTCAGACATACAGACACACCAACATAAAGACAATCAATTTTTGGGGGTTGGGAAAGGAGCAGTGATTATTTATCACTCTACTAATAATCACTTAAAATACCACATTGTACTCTTGATATTAAAAGTATTTAAGTATAACCAGAAGAAAATGTGATCATGGTTCAAAAGAGTGATGTGGAAAATTGAAGCTTGCATTACACCTATATTGAGAGTAGTCTTTACACAGAAGACATGTTGGATTTAGTTAAACTATTAAAATGATAAATATTTGCGCCAGATGTCACTTCAAGAATTTATACCCAATTTTTTATTTTTTTTTTTAAACTTTTTTATTATTTAAAAAGTGAAAAAATACATAAAAGTATTGTAATTTAAGCAGGGCAAGAGGTATTTTTTAATATTACATTAACTGTATCAAAACTTGAAACCATGGAATATCTGGCACTTTGCATGTAAATCAACAATTGCCAACTGACTTCTTGTCCTTTGCTGATTAACTAATGTGAACTTAACTTGTAAATCAATGCATAAAGCACTTTATATTGTATCCAGAAATATGTGGCTGCATGTGAGCTAATGCGCCTTACAATTTTTGAGTAGAATGAAAGCAATTAAATAACAAAGTTGGTATAACTTAAATTAAGTACCACAAGTTAACAAAATTAGGCTTTGAGGTCAAAGCAAATTAAACTTATTGAGCTTATTGAGCTCCTGGAATTTACTTAAAAATGACTGAACTGGAATTATTGAATAACGTGTGGAAATTGTTTCAAGTGTAGTGCGGTTGTAATTAAGTTATTTGAACACAACCACTCGGATATATGAAATTGGAATAAAACAAAGTAACGGTGTCAGCAGCAGTCGCGAGAGAGAGAGAGAATACAGAGCGCGCGAGGGAGAGAGAGAGAGAGAGAGAGAGCGAGAGCGCGAGCATCCTGTGCGCCCGGACGTTGGCTGCTCAGACTCTCCAAGGAGGCTGCGATGGAGACACGATGAAACTGACGGGCTGTTTTTCCGGGGAAAGTGCCTGTGGGGTGTCGTTACCTGGCGGCTTTCCTGGGTCTATCATCAGCAGAAGCGTCTATTTTGGAGAAAGAGGAGGAACGTGTTACCATTTTATCGACGCGTGAGGATTATGGACCATTATCACAATAACAACCGCCGGTGTTTGGATATCTGCCTGCGTCTTCTTCTGTCCGTGTTTCTCCTAATCTACCATAGCTAACACATTCTTCTTCTTTTTGTCATTGGTCATTTTCCCTCAAAATGTTGAATTTAGCGCTCTGTCGACGTGAAGGATATTCGTGGCACGTCGTTTTTCTGTTGTCGTTGGACATAAACGCGTAAAGTGCACAAACCTGTGGACACGGCGCCGTTTTTTTCCTGACAGTATGATCCAATATTTTGACATAACCCTTATTTTTTGTGTTACGCTCTATTGCGCATGCCTAGTGGTAGATACAGAAGGCTGCCCGACGCCACTTCTTCGCTCCGTCCTGGCCGTGATGTAGGAGCAAAAAGTGAAAGGAGCGGGGGACTGGAATAAAATAAAACACACACATACACACACACACACACAAAGGGGACGTATGTTTGTTTTTTGTGAACCTGTGTCTTTTGTTTGTTTTCCTCTGCAGACAGACTGCACCGTCAGCTGTTTTCTGATTGATTGTTTGTGTTAATGAACATGTCACCATGTGTAACATATATG
>OOFC01013230.1:18492-42074 GCA_900323345.1 Pseudochromis fuscus | reverse complement strand
TCTATTGCGCATGCCTAGTGGTAGATACAGAAGGCTGCCCGACGCCACTTCTTCGCTCCGTCCTGGCCGTGATGTAGGAGCAAAAAGTGAAAGGAGCGGGGGACTGGAATAAAATAAAACACACACATACACACACACACACGATGCGTTGGCAAAGTGGCAGTGTGGCGACCAAAGGATTTGACTTGAGATCCTTCACAAAATAGATTGTTCCATAAACTGAAGAATGTCAGGGACACCAAATGCGGAGGCTGAAGGAGTAGTCTCCAAAGTACAAGTGAAAAAGGAGATCAAGACAATCGTGGAGAATTTGGAAACCATCCTGGGAGACCTCAAGGATGTAGCCAAAGAGCTCAAAGAGGTAAAATGAAAAATACCAGGAGACAGCTTGTGTAGAAGTGTGCCATGTGTCATATTCTTATTTCTACAGAGGTTTTTTCTGAGCATCTATGGATGGGAGGCTGACATCCTCATCACTGCTGGGGCCTGGAAGAGGCTATGCACACACACTCACTCATACCCACCGTGCTCCTCCCCTTGCCCACTAATGTATGTGATCATTATCTCCAACATGAAAGACATTTGGCACAAGGGGGATGTGAGGTGTAAAAAAAAAAAATGACAGGACAGCTTCTTCAGCCCTGACTCACAAGCTTTGATGAAAGTGAGAAAAATTTAATCACAATTAATATTTAATGGACAAGTTGGTTGAACCAGGAAGGTGCCTTTGCATTTCATTTCATCATCGTAATGCTGACTGTTGTTTGCTGCGAAATTATCTTTCCTGCCAAATAATAGAGAAGTGGTCTTTTTCTTTTCACTTATCGTTTCCCTCAATCTCTCATGCTGTCTCTCTATTTATTTATCTCCATCCTTCTTTGTCTTTCGTTATCTTTCACCACATGTCTGTATTTATCACAGCCACTCATCTTCATCCCTTCATTGTCTTTCATTGTCTGGTGTCTTCCTCTAGTCCTTGTTAAAGATCAAAACTCTCAGAGCTGTCTGATTGGCCATTCACATCTCAGTGATGCAGAGACAGGAGTGCTGAATGGGAGTCAGGGGAAGTCTCAGTTAGGATTCAGGGATTATAAAATCATATTTAATGTTTCGATTTACAGCAGGGTTTTGTCAGAGCCTGTGATATCTAGCAGTCCCTCTGTGGCATTTTCTTTTCTGCCTGCTTCAAATCAGTGTATGCTCTAATACCAATCACTAAATCCCCACATTGTCACCTCGGATGCAATAACCTGCAGCCTTGCTTGCTTTTTATGTTTACATTCCTGTGCTGGCCTCACACCAGGCATCCAGCCCACTGTGACAAACCTCTCACCTTAACATGACAGGCTGTCATTCTAATAAAACCCTATTGCGCACAGCCTCTGGTTTCTACATTATGGATGGGAAGTCGACACAGCATCTGTCTCCTTCCTTCTTCCTCTCCCCTTACTCTCTTTTAGACTTCTTTTGTGTTTACCAGCAGTTTACAATATCTCACAGCAGGCGCCAACCGTAAATGAGAACAAGAAGACATTGTAATCTGTCTATTGTGATTTATTTTTTTTTTAATTTCTTTTTTTTTTTTTTTTTTTGCTTGGAGGAAATTGTGTAGAGGATCAGTTATTCTGACACCGCACACACTAAACACATACCTCGAGGGGGTGTTACTATCAAAGCCAGTGTTTGGGGTATAATCCATTTGAAATGCAGTTATCTGTTATAACTCACAGACAGGGCTGGAGCTGAGCCTGGCTCTGAGGAGGGACCCTGCCCAGATGCTTGGCACAGCTGCTGAAGCTGCCTGGCCTACAGCAGGGGCTGCACTCTGGGACACTGGTATTACCTCTTGTGTGTGTCCCAACAAATTATCCATTTAAAGGCTGCATGGAGACTTTAGCTTTTTTTTTTGCCTCAGTCCTCTTTCTTTCTCTTTATCTCTCCCTCTCCTCATCACTCTCCTCATTTCTCTCTCAGCCTGTTCTCAAGCCACTGTTTGGACATGCATTTCAACCCCTTAGATGATAGCAATCTTTAAAGTAGGCTAACATACCGGGTGCTCTGAGCTGAGCATCACTAATTCAGAAATTGAACATAAGCACTTTGTCCTTGTTGTAATTATTTTATGAATGTTGTAAAGGAAAATACATTAACTTGTCTCCTCTCGGGTGAGGGTTCCTGCTCAGCTATTTCTACAGCATTTCAGCTATGATACTATGAACTTAGGCATGCTCAGCTCAACTTATATTAGACTTTCTTTGGACTCGCTGAGTGCTGGATTCTCAGCAGCCCTTAATAAAATGTCCAACACCACTTCAGTTCTGGGCATGAAAGCAATTACTGCTCCACCAAGGGAAGAGAACCAGGAGGGAGCTTTCCTCCAGAGTGAATGTTTTTGGATAGACCTCTGAAAATGGCTGGAGAACATGGACATTATGTGGCTCAATATCAGTTATTAGTTCCCAGCAGAGTTTAGCACAATTTTCTCACTCACCCATTTTTAATTACCTGTGCTAATGGATCCCTGGATAATGTTTATTATGTGTAGATGTAATTTAAAACCTTGGAGCCTCCAGGTATTGTCTGAGCACAGCAGATTTAAATGTATGGGAGAATAACTGTGTCTATGAATGTGCTCAAAGTGCATCATCAGTTTTTAAGAAACAATATGTTAAAGGGTGACAGAGTTTCACTCTTTAGTTGTCACGTCTGACATTTGTTGACCTTGGATTGGTGCCTACTGATTGCCTACTCTTAAACCTTTGATGCGCAACATGTGCAAGTGATACAAAAAGGGCTTTTATTCAAAAAGTAAGAGGAAAAAATTAAATAAGGATGTGTGATAATCAAACACAATTTAGTTGAGGAATAGCTTGAATACTGAATGATGAAATTAATTTATTGCAAAGATGTAGAAAATAAAACTCATCTCACTCACTTTAGATCCATGTCTGCTGTTCAGCATGCTTTCCATGTACAGTTTGTGTGTTTGTACACTGTGCATTGTGTAGACGTTGTACGTGTTTCTATTTCCAGAGTTACTTGTCACTGACAAACTAAACTTCTACATTTCTGCTTCAACACTTCTTATTTCCTTATGCAGGCTGTGAAAGCAAATTTCCTCTTGGAGGACAAAGGAGGTATCATTGGATCTAAATGTCAACAGTATACACTGGGTCCTGATGAAATTTTATTATTCAATTTTCTTTTTATTACACTTTTGTGTATTGTCACTTCTCTATAATGTTAGTCTGCAGTGTATTGGCTTCATAAACAGATTCATTCAGATATTTAGGTTGTTTTTATGTGCTGACTTTGCCTCATTGGATACCGACAGTGTCGTGATTTTTTAATACATGTACCCCTTGTTTGTGCTATATCTTTTCTCTTGTCTTTGATTTTGTATTATAAATTATGTGTTGGGTGGCGCGGTGGTGCAGTGGTGAACACCGTCGCCTCACAGCAAGAAGGTTCTGGGTTTAAATCTTGGCTCGGGTCTTTCTGTGTGGAGTTTGCATGTTCTCTGGGCACTCCAGTTTCCTCCAAAGACATGCTTGTTAGGTTAATTGACTACTCTATATCGACCGTAGGCGTGAGTGTAAGCATGGGTGGTTGTTAGTCTTTGTGTGTTGGCCCTGCAATAGACTGGCGACCTGCCCAGGGTGTACCCTGGCTCACTATTGCCAGCTGGGATAGGATCCAGCCCCTGGCAACCCAAATGGATGGATGGATGGATGGATGGATGGATGGATGGATGGATGGATGGATGGTTTTGTGTGTTGCCTTATAGGATATGTTGCTTGGATTAAATGTTGTAGTGTGCTCCTTAATTCAGAATCAAGCAGGCATTAAATTGTAGCCACATTTACTTTCACTTCAGTCTGGTTGTTATCATGATATCTTAATTAATTTTTAATCTCATCAATTTTGAATAAATGTCTGTCTTCTTTAGATTTTATTGTGAATGATAGAGAAGTCTGAAGAGGTAAAAACAGCTCCTTACAAGTACACAGTTGTACCCATCTACCTATACATCATCATTCTTTTCCATGATAAGCTGAGATATTTGTGGATGATATTTCCCCTTCTCTTGTCACATTTGTTTATTATTCCTGAGCTCAGCTGTCACAGTGAAATGTTCTCATCTTGTCACCAGGTCGTTCATGATATTGACACCCTGACTGGTGATCTGCAACTGGAGGAGGACGGCATGACAGACAGCTCTAAGACGGACACACTCAACTCCAGCTCGAGCTCCACCACCACCACCACCACTGCATCCAGCCTGGAGAAGATGAAGCTCTTCCCTGATGATTGCATCTTCAAAAAACCTGCGCCCCTCACCCCCGTCCCCATCAACCCTCCTGGGGTCCTGACCGTACTCAAGAAACCACACCCGCCCCTACCGCCGCCGAGACTTACCCCGCCGAGAGCCGAGGATCACAACATTAAGAATCTGCCTCATCCGACATTAGTGTTATCAGGGAATATATCCAAGGCTAACGGCTCTCTGTTAAGGAATGGCGGGGTTTTCCCACTGAAACAAAGCAGGGATTTATTCTCCTCCACACCGTGCTTCATTTCTAGTGACAGCGGGATCCCTGAGTCAGGGCTTGTTCCTACGTTGCCCAGGCCCATGCCTCTTCTCCGCCATGAAAAAAACAAATGCCCCAAGGCCCCTGGCAGGGAGCCTCGTGAGAGGGAGCGTGTCCGTTTCAGCGAGAAGGTCCAGTACCACGGATACTGCCCGGACTGCGACCTCCAATATGATGTAGACAACACAGAGCTACATTTACAGGCTGAGCTGAACGACCTGAGGCTCAGCCCGGTGCATTGCTGCTCTTCCTCCTCCCCTCCTCCTCCTCATGCTCTTTCTCATGAACTGATGTTGGAAAACGGCGGGCTCCCGGTCAGCCACAGTTTCCCGCCAACAGCAAACACTCCTCCACCTTGTGTGCCTCCTCACACATCTTCCCTCAAGCCCCAGAAAACAATCCTGCGCAAATCAACCACCACCACGGTTTGACACCAAACCCCAAGTTCTGTCTAACTTAAACATTCTTGAATCATTCATCGTGTTTTCTACTTTATGGGCGCTTTGTACTCCGGTTGAACTTTGGATTATCCAAACGGAGAGAGCAAGGGTTGGAAAAAAATGGGAAACAAAAGGATGGATAAAGTGAACAGAGAGAAAGGCGACGCCATGGGCGCTGAGATGTTCATGGAGAAGAAGAAGCGGTGAGTGTTTATCAGTGAGATAAAGGGAGGGAAAAAAGCAATTGCATGTGTGCACTGATGCATATCTGTGAGTCTGTCTGCAGACAAGTTTATTTCTCTGTGTGTATGCATCTGTGTATTTACTTGTGGGCACATGCATCGGTGTGCATGTGCAGAGATGTGATGTCCGTAGGCAGTGACCACTGACGCAAAAATACACAGGGAATTTCATGACAGATGGCTGGCAACACTAAAACTAAATGGTATCTGGTGTCTTTGGGAAGCTCTCGGTACTAACGAGTCTCAAACTCAGGAAGTTCTCTCGGAGAGGGGCTCTGATTAATTCATGTCCTTCTGGATAAAACAAGAAAACTTGCCTCCCTCAGATTTCATCCGAAGCCCTCAAGATCCACGCCGACACCTACATGTACACAAATAGCTATACATGAATAACGGCTGTTACAGGATACACAAATACATCAAAGTCTCCGCAGACAAGTGCTGTCATCTATACCTTCACACATACCTACCTAGATATACAATTAGTGGTGACAGACCGACATGTGAGTTGATACTATCTCTTCTTTCATCGTCTTCCAAGTCCTATTCTGCTGATGTGTCAGACTGTAGGAGAGGGGGTGAGTATGGAGAGAGTGACATGGTGGGAGAGAGAAATATTAGATGACACAGCTGCCATTTTGATTTGTGTTGACAGATTTCTTTACAGCAGATTTTTATAGAAAAATGTTTAATTTTCATTTCTCAGACACGTGTTTAGCAGTAAAACTCTAAGTTCTGTAGACACTCACCCCAGTGTGATGTCTGTGAGGCTAAACGGACAATAAGCTAACCAGCTCTACTCTTGAGTGGAGAGCATCCAGCAGACAAAATGCTAAACTTTATTCCCTTGAGAGAATCTAAATCAGAAGTAATGTCACACCGTCTTATTCCATATGAGCCGCTGGTCGTCTCCACTTTATTAGCCTCCGCTTTAATAAAGCCCGTGTTCCCTGTGTGTGTGTGCATATTTTAACGGCGTCTGCAAATTGTTTCCCAAATCAAGTGTCCAGGAATCTTTAACTACGTGTGTGTTCTGGGTGGACACGTCTTTATATTTACACAGGTGTGTGTAAAAGCACATGTCAGTTGGGCAGAGTTAGGGAGACAGCATACCCTGGAGCTAGATGAGAATAGTAGCACCTTCCTCCCAGCGATGCCCTTAATTAGCTGGATTAGACTACAGGAGATAACAGCACTGCCTCAGACAGTCTTTGTATCAACATTAGCCTTGACAGAGCTCTGAACTGCTGCTGCACATATTTTTTTATGATAAACAGAGAGAGGGCGAGCGAGCTAACAAGCAGAGAAAGTCAGGACAGGAGCAGAAAGGTAAAGATGTATAGGGTAGAAGAAGATATATCACCAGTACGCTTGATATGTAAATCATATGTATATAGTGTTGTTGCCATGCTTGTGGGGGTGGGAAGCGTGAATGTTACGGCTGAGAAGATGAGGGTATGAAGTAGCACGTTCTGGTGATTAAATCCAATGTTTGACCTCGCTGGCCTTACTATCTAAAATCAGCATCTGGATTAGGGATCAGTTTATATTCAGCCATGAGAAACAGGAGAGAAGAGGGAGAGAGTCGGGGGACATGAAAGTGTGGGACAGAGACTGTAAAAGACCAGCACTGTTGCAGTGGAGGCGTTCCTGCATTGCTGCTGTACACATGTGGATGCACGTTGGTCCTCCTAATGATGCCTCTAATTGTTCTGCATTCACTGTATTTGCCTTGCATTAAATGGTCCTAATGAGCCTGGCAGCAGCCTGAGCACACACACACTTATAAATACACACTTGTGCTGAACAGAATGGAGTGCAGCCAGTATCATCAATAGACGTAGCTCATAAGGGCTTTTGCTACTGTAGCACTGCAGCTAATACACTTTCTATTGAACTGAGGACATTGACACAGTGGACTTGACACTGTGTGATTAAGGGAAGACACTTGAAAAAGTAAAAGTATCTGTTCTGCTTTTCTTTTCTTTAGCTCATTTTTGATTGACAAAAGATTATTTTAAAGAATGAAACACACAATCGTACATTTTTAAGTGTTTTGGTCTCACCTGAAGTGTTTCCAAGTTTTTATTTAATTTTTTTTATTGAAAATTGTCTGTTTTTTTTCCTGAGTGAAATCTGCTGACTGTAACATCAGATTTATTTGATTTTATTGACCACTCACCACAACTGCTGACTACAGGCTATAACTCAAAGCTGAGACACACAGTTGTTTGGAAACTATTGGCAACCATTGTTGATGTTTGTTCATTTCCTGAGCTCGTACACTGGCTGTCCAAATTTACCTTTTCCAACTCACAGTAAAAAATTGTAGGACCTTGGTGCAGTGTTTATGAGAGCTGGGTATTGTAAAAGAAAACGTTTCAATACTAGCGCTGGTACAGTGCTTGTGCTCTGTTGAACAACACATTTTGCCATTATTACCTCCACCAAGGACATTATGTTTTCATCCATGTTGCTGTGTTTGTCTGTCCACCTGTGTGTCTGATAGCACCATGATGGACAAACTAATGAACTGAACTTTGTGTGTTTGTGTGTGTGAGATGGGTTATTACCCAAAGAAGATATGATTACATTTTTAAAAAGATCAGTGGATTGGATCCTGTCAAAAAAATAAAATAACAAAAATCTGTAATAATGGAAAAAAGTTTTAACGAGATAGATTTCACCACAAGAGGGCAACAGTGTTCAGTCTATAGCATCAGTACAGCTGGATTATATCTTAGCCAGGTTTGTGCGCTCAAGTTTTCTTCAATAAATAAAGTATATTTGGCTACAAAAATATAAAAACACCAGTTCAGAAATAAGTAAATTGAAGTCAGGAATACAAACCAAACAGAGCACTGCTAGCTTTCAGCGCACATTACCGAAAATAGTATTGAGGTTTGATACTGATTATTATACTGAGTGGATGTAGAAGTGGATACAGCAGCTGGGTCTCAGAAATGAGGTTGATGCAGATGTGCAAAAACTTTGGCTTCAAAAAGAGGAAGATTTATGGTCTTGTTTAGATTGATTGACCTGAGTCTCACACACATTGGGCAGAGTTGTCAGGTTCAAGGGTCAGATCTGTCTCACTCTTCCCTTCATTTCCAAATATGGTCACTTCTGGCTCCAAGCAACCAACATGACGACGTTCAAATGCTTTAAAATGAGATTCCACATCTCGTTAGATTCTATATACAGTCTACGCTCCAGTGATAACATGTTTTTCTGACGTCCTCTGCTAAATCCACTTGTTTACTCTTAAGTAGTCCCAAAGTTTTTATAAATAAATGTTTAACTTCCAAATGAACTGGCTTGATTTCGGCGTTGATATTAGTTTGAAAAGCTTCCACTGTGCACAGCTTGGTTGCTAGTGTGCTCGCCAGTGTCCTCACTTTCAGATGGTTGGTAATTATCAAGTTTTGTTTAGTTCTTGTGGCTCTTTTTGTTTCCCAAGTTCACGCTGCAAAACAAACTTTTCGACTTGGATACTCGGATTATTTATTTAGTGGCGGGTGAACCCTGAACTTATGCTGCTGCGTCTTTCTGTGCTGTCCCAGACGTCTCAATAGTCCACAAACTAGGTGATGTCATGTTGAGACTAATTCACCAAGGATGTTGTTGCATCTTACCACCCCGCAACACCACAACATACCAAATACCTCATATGTGTTTTGACTGCTCACTTGGACCCACTGATCATTGTTCAGTGCATCCTTTGCTCATTATCAGATTGTTCCTGTAGCACAGAAAGCGCTGCTCTTCTGACCATTGGTGTAGGAGTTTGTCACTGTTTTTGTAAAGGCTATCTGAGCTCCAGCGCTCGAGGCTTGAGAATGAAGTTGTAATGGGCAGGGAGGAGGTGGATCTTCACCGCCTCCATCATGAGTCAGACCTGACTCAATTGCACTGACCTACTCCCTACAGCTCACAGTTCTAGTTCAGAGCCCACCTCTCTCTGTCTCTCGCTCTCTTTCTCTCTCCCTGTCTCACTCTCTCACTATTTCTTCATTTCTTTCTTCCCTCTCCCCTTGGATGATGCTTCACTCCCACTCAGCAGCATCTGTATGCATAACAATCTCTTTGTGTACATGCATTTCTATGTACATGTGGGTGAGGTAGCTATTAATAAAACATATCTGACACTGTGCACAGCAAACACCTTTGGCAGCATTTCTATTTGTATGTTTAATCAAAAAGTTCAGAGATTTTTCTTTGGAGAGCTGCAGCAGCCTCGGCAGTCTCCCCTTCTTACCTTTTGAATTACAAATGACCTTCCAGGGTTGAAAAGATTAGCTCCTGATTATTATGCATCCACTAATAAATTATTATGTGCAGCACCTCCTCCATGTATAAACGGTGTGTTTACGATTTCAACCCCACGTTTTGCTAACATTGCTAGCACGACACCTCATTTTTTAGTGAGCAAACCCACATGTGATGTGTTGATTGACACATTTGTAAATGTAAACCTGCTACTCCGATTTGTTTATTATAACACGTGTGTGTGCGTATAGTGTTTGATTGTATTGTCATCCCGTTTTCCAACCTGGCAAGTGCACAATGTGCTATAAAACTCAATAAATGTGTCAGAGTGAGACACACATTTCGCCAGTGAATATTAATTAGCTGTTGTTTCTCCGATTGTTGGTGGTGATAGCCAGCCAAGAGACACAGTTTGCTCATCCCCATTCTGCATGCATCATTTACTTTGATTTTTGTTTCCCTCAATCAACTTCATTTCATTATGATCAGTGGAAATGAAAATGTTAGGAGGAAAGCATTAAACAAAATGAAAACCAAATAATTTTTGGTGTTGCGTGCCAGAGGCGTTGCATCTGTAATGGAGATACTGTATGCAAAGTTCATTAGAATACAAAATAGACGTGACCTACATTGCCAAACACCAGAGCATTCAGAAGTAAATCTGGTGCACATTAGGCATGAATGCTGGCTCCTCTTGGTGCGTCTTTTTATCAGTGACTCAGACAAAGTCATGATGTGAGAAAGTGAGTGGGCATGTGTGTGTGTTGACAAAATGTGTGTGTGCACGTTCATATTTTAATGTTAGCGGGATACATGTGCATGTGTTTAAAGGTGTATGAGAGTACAAAAAAGGCACTCGTGGGTACAGGCAGCCATGTGTATGAGAAAGAGTCAAAGGCCGTGAGATGGCTCAGTGCAACTTAAAAAGCTTTGGTGGTGAAGCAAACTTAATCTGAGGATTTCACGCTCCTTTGGAGGTTGTTAAAAGTTAGAGGCATCAGCTGCACCTCAGAGAAGGTAAACAATATCTCAGCAAGATTCACAAGAGCCACAGTGGTCCAGATGGGGTCCTCTGCTTATTAACTACTCCAGTCTCAACTAAGGAACACTGAAATGATGACAGCTATTAAAGGAGGGAGACAGGCTCGGTTGTTATCTTTTCATAAAAAGAAAGGCTTTTTGATCCAGAGGAAAATGTCCAAGACGGTTCAGTCCCATTAACTATTACGACTTGTGTACGTGTTGCCGGGTGCGGGTGTCTGGGCTACGATGTCTGGGTATACTTTCACTTTTATTTTCTATGAGAGGAGATTGTTGATGCTGTGACTGCTCTGTCAAGTGGCTCTCTGTTGTGCAGTCAGATATTCACACTAATGTGTCTCCTCTTTTTTTCCCTCCACAGGGCCCATTGAGATACTTGAGACACGAGTGGAGGGATGCCCGCTTCACACACAACGATCGACCCGGGTCAATCGGAGAGGGAGGGAGGAGCTTGAGCCAAGGCCAAGCATCAACCTTCTTCTGCATAAAGTTGTAATGGCTCCCGGCCAACGGGAAACAAGATCTTCTAGATAAATTCAGATTTGACTTTTGAGCACCAAACCACCTCCAGGCACAGCTGTGCTGGGAGAAACAGGAAGAGCAGTCGCTGTATGTGGGTGCATACAGATGAATTTATACGTGTGGAGGTGATATATTTCTTCGTATGAATGGTTGAATTAAAGATTTGTTGAAACCCTATCATCAAGAGTAACGAGGCGAGTTTAGATGAAATGGTACACGATGGGGTGAAATGATGTCAGCCAGTGTTTGATTGATGTCTACACAGACTTTTGCTCTGTGCATACTCAGATGGAAATCGATAGCTCCCCTCAACCGACGGAATCTGCCTTTTAAGAATTGTAATTGTTTGTGTGTGGAGAGCCCAGCAGGTCTGCCTGTGAGCAAAACGCTGCTCTGCTGGACTGTAGATGAGGAAAAAAATAACATTATGTTAGTATGTGCCATATGCACAATCACTTTTTTTTTAACTTTTGGAAAGACTAATGTTTTGAAATGAATGATGATGTGATCACTGATCTGTGTCCAGACATTATGCTCATTGTACATCAAAATCTATTTGCTCAACAGGCGCCATGCAAGGTTTGTTTTCTTTCACAGTACCCTGCAGAGATTCAGTACAGTGTGGCATAGTTACAGCTTTAAAGGATTAATGAAGAAGTAATAATTTGCATCAAATTTTTCTTTGTATACAAATATACATGTACATGTTTGATATCAATATATTTCAGGCATTTTTCTACAGAGACTTTAACATTTAAAGAGATGATATTTTTGATATTGTGTTGGATGACTGAGAGGGTTTTTGACGAAAGCTGACATTCCCTCGAGGTACGTGTTTTTCAGCAGGGCAGAGCGGGATGAGTTATTTATATACAACATAGCGTTTGTGTGGATGAAAAAAACAAACTTCAGCATTATCACTTCAAGAGACTTTACAGAACGGGCTGTGAGAAAGCAAATGTAAGGTGGAGAGGAAGAGCGGCGTAAACCAAATACCTAGTTGTGCTTTATGAGACGGTAGGCATGGGGCTGAATGAATGCATGACTGACTCTTCACTTTGTCCTGCCATCACTGTGTTTTTCTATGCATTTCTGTGGAGAGGCTGTCTGTTGGTGGGTCCAACATGCAGGGTGCTCTGCTCTCCATAGTACAGAGTTAAGAAGTGTCATTTCCTCATATGATGTCCATCAGGTTAATCCTGCAGTCACTAAACACACACAAAATGCTGGGGTGTTGTAACCCAGAGCTGGGTAAATATTGGACTCACTACAGGCTGGGTCAATTTAACTTGGCAAAATGGACAGTATTTACTCAACATTTTCTAGTTTTCCTTAGAATATTCATGTTTTTACCCAACATTTTGTTTTTACACAGCATTTTCATGTTTTTTTCCCCCAACATTTGGTTGTTTTTAACCTAACATGTTGTCATTTTTACCCAGCATTTTATTGTTTTCATGCCCATCTTACTGGGTTAAAACAACCCAGCATAATTAGGATGACAAAAGTATTCATGTTGTTTTGGCCAATTAAGAAATAATAATGAAGCACTTATTAAAACCAGAGAAGAACAAAATCCAATGACGCATTTACACTGGTACCTACTCGCTTCGCCTCAGATCGCTTGTGATCAGCCCCCCTCGATTGCATTCACATTGCCGAGGATAGTCCCTCCTCTGTGTAGCAGGCCGTCATTCATGACGTCATCTTTTATGTGATTCTTTCGTTTCTGACCGCGCCGTCCAGCTCCCGCTGAATTTTCTCATCGGCGACTAATGACAGAAAGGTTTGCACCTCGTCATGAGTCCATGGGGCAGTATTTCTAACAGCTGCCATTTCTCTTCTTGTTGTTATTTCAAACACGTCTGCACGGTTTGCAGATGATTTAAAAATGGCGTGTTTGCGGGGACAGATTACGTGCCATGCACTGATGACGCAACAACGTGGTGACTTGATTCCAACTAATAAGATTTTAGTACCTGCTCCGACCTGACCGTTTTTTTTGGAACCACAGGAGAGGAGGTACAAAAAGTTGTACCAGGTACCAAGTTCCAGGTACTTTTTTGCCAGTGGAAATCTGCCAAAACCGAACCGAAGCAAAGCGAGTAGGTACCAGTGTCAACGCGCCTCAAAAGAGATATTTAAACAGCTATTCATAGACCATTCTGAGCATTTACAGGGTCGAGAAATGTTTGCTGGTGAGCATCCGAATACACACTCCCTCTCACCACATCCAGATCAGAGGCACCACACGTGTAAGCTCCACCTCTTTGTTCTCACTGGACACAGAGATTGAATTCATGACCAAACTCTGGATCAATAAAGAATCGGTTATAAAGACGATTGGAATGTCTCAAAAAGCTGTCGGTGATATTTTGTTGTGTGTCCAAAAAAACTGTCGGGAAATAACTTGTGAGAAGTAAACACTTTGCACTTACTGTTGCTTGTGTGTGTGTGCTTTAAAGTGAACAATAATTTCAGTGTTGATTTTATGTCTGTTATCTCTTTTAGAAACTGCTCTCTTTTAAAAGAATCTTTCAGAATGTCAAGACTGTGAATGGGGAGTCAAATGCAGGAAATTAAACCGACTGGGAGCATCACACTTAATCAAAGTTACCAAATAGCAGTGGCGAGAAAACGTTTCAAATAAGGAAAAATGCATTAAATGGCATCAGCAGCTGCATCAGTTAATTGAAGATTAGTGTGATGAGATAGCCGGCTGGCAGTGCTAAAGGCCATCAACTGTCTCCAGAAGATATTCTAATGAATTCATGGTGGCTTGTCATGGTCATACACGCTATAACGCAGGCCGCAGCTCAGCAGCTCTGCGCCATAAAAGTGAAGGGCAGGGTTACGGGAACAAGGCAGCGGCGGCCTAGAGGACAGAGGGGCGGTCCCTGAGACTGGAATGTCATAAGTTTAAACCCATGAACTGGAAAAAATCTGCTAAGAAAATGTTCATGGGAAAAGTACATTCAGCCTTACTCCTTTGGTACCCTTGAGCAAGGCACACAACTCTAAGAAGGACTGTTGTGCTATGCAGATATTTGCTGTGTATGTGAATGGGAAGCAAGCCAGGGCTCAAGATAAACAAAATGCCTTTAATTCTCGCATGTCTGTTGACATTTCAGCAGAATAAACTGACACAAAGAGGCTTGTTTTGGTAATATAATAAAATGTGCTAAAAAAATATTACTAATTTAATGATTTGAATACATGAATGAAGCCATTTTCTGCAGCTTTCACTCCTCTAAATTTTTCAGCTGCAACAGTTACTAGTTACTTTGGAATACAAAAAACACTTGACATCTTCTAATGTGTCATTAAAGATTAAACTGCTCAAAGTTACATAAACTGTTAACTTTCCTTCAAGCTGATGCATCATTTAAATACATCTTACATGTTAATGCATCAGTAATAATGCTGCAGAGGTGGATGTGTATGGCTTGTAATTGAGTTTTGTTGTATTGGGGAACTGTAAGTGCTGCCAACCAATAGCTTTTTGTATAGATAAATCTGCAGATCCTTATCTTTGATGATCTGATCAATCAAGATGGCAGGAAATAGCAAAAAGAAAAAGAAGTACCACTGCTCCCAAAATAATAGGTTTGTGGTTGCAAATAAAATGGCTTCATAAGAGAAGACAGAGAAAAGAAGACATAAAGAACTAGGGTAAAAAGTACTTATAAAAATTAAAAGAGTTAAAGCACATAAAAGCACACACAAGACATTTTACATTCTGCTGTCGTTATTACATAATTCCCATGATGCTGCACCTGATGCATCTTGCACAGAAAGTATTAGTGCATGTATAACACATCGTGTTCACAGTGACTTTATAATCAATAAAATATGTGAGTTAGTTTAGTGTAGTTTGTAAAGACAAAAAACATCTTTTTTAGATCTGTGAGACATTTAATGTGTCTGTGAAAACACAAACAGGCTATTATAGTTGCAATTTGTCCATACAGACCACAATGGACCACAACAACAATAATTTCACTATCATCTTTGATCCTTATCCTTAGGGTCAATGTGAGCCCAGCAATTTTAAGCTCCAGAAAATTGTTATAATCAAAAGTGTTATTGGAGTTTAGGTTCCAAGTACATTGCTACGTAAATATCCTTTCAAGCAAAACATAAGCCCCCTCCCCAGAGCCTCATACATCCAGAATAAAGGATCTAAATAATTTCAAGCTACAGATTTTTGTTATTTATACCACCAATGCTACAAAGTGTGTACAGGACACTAAAAACTTATTTTTATAATCCTTTTATGTGTACCCATATGTTCCCATTAAATACACACTGTATATAGAAATGGACAAAGCAAGTGGGGCTCAAAAATTAAGCTGATGCAGAAGTGCTAAGTCTCAACCATTGGGTGGTGACCTCTGGTTCAAAGCTTAGACCTGTCTCCTCACTCCTCCCTTATATTCACATGCACAGGCTCCTGGCTCCTGGCTTTAAGAGGTGAGCCCACAAGCCAACTTGTTTCGTCCATTTCTTTATACAGTCTATGCCATTAAATTACAGAAAGTCATGAAATATTAAACAACAAAAAAAACCTTTTACCTCTTTATTTCGAGGTGTTAAACATTATATGGGGTCAACTAGACCCCCTGGGATAGTAGGAGGGATTATCCACATTACTCCTCAGAAGCAAAGAAGTGTGTAAATCACGGTGTCAGAGCCGTGATACCCGCCCACACGGCCCGTCCCTGTAGCTGTAGCAGACAGCTGACAAAAACCTCACTGTTACAAGGACAGGCACAGGGTGCGCATGTTTCATGTCACCGCTTATCCGAATGAAAGACGTTCCACAGAATACCACGGATGACTCCGCCCAGTCAAGCTGACCGGGCACTACAAAACATGTGCCCCGTCTATCGATCACGTGACCGGGAAGAAAGGAAGGAAAAAGAAAGACGCGAAGAAGAAGAAGAGATGAAGAAAAATAATAAACGAAGAGTTTAACCGGCTGACAGAGGGAGACGTCTGTGTCTGCAGGTAATAACTAAGAAACGTTTAACCCAGTCAGCGTCAGATTGTCATAAAAGTTGTTGAGTGTCCAGCTCTGACTGCTAGCTTGTACTCTGCGGTGTGGTGGGGTCACTGATGCATATTTGTGTCCCCCAAAGTGGTGAGATAGATGCTAGTCGTTGGAACCCACGGACCGTACAGTACAGCAGGACCCAGCCGGTGGCCGTGTCTCTTTGTGTGTTACTGTAGGCCGACGTGAATTCCAAGCAAAGTTGCTGATGTGTCAAAAAAAAACCTTGTGACCAACCATCCTGCCGCTTGAGCCTGAATCACTCGTCCAGACACGATTAGCTCGCAGAGGTGGAAAAAACAGCTAATCTGTAACAGCCTCCTGATGTCTGACTGGACCTCACTCCTCCGTCACTCTGTGTCGTAGCTGCAGTTAAATATGAGCACTGATTACAACATTTTGTCTTTTCTAGACAGAGGAAGGTGTTTGAACTGAGAGGTCCAGATGTGATGGGAGGACAGGAGTGGATGTCAGCTAGACCTCAGATAAACACGTAAGTAACTACATATTCACTTTGTGTTTGCAGGTATCACACCAGCAAACAGTAAGCTAAATGCCTTACTTTAACTCTATGTAACAGAGACAAATTGGATTAGTAGTTGTTTACACAGAGGGAAGGTCAGAGCCCTGGTTTACAGCTGAACATGTGATTACACAGTAAACAACCCAACAATTTATCCTTGTTGTATAAGCCCGCCTTTAAGTTGTCCTACATTTTTCTTGTATAGTGTTGTACTTTTTCAGCAGTGTGTCTGAGATTGTCTCTACACATCTGAACTCAAAGGAAAACTGAAGTAAAAAAAAAAAAAATCTGTGTTTACACTGGCAGGATGGCTCAGTGGGGAGGAGACCAGAGGATGCTGGTTAAAGTACAGCTGGCAAGCATTTGCCTTTCTAAAGTGCTCTCCACACTGAAACTGTTTTGTGCTTCATTACGTGTACCTGTACTTTGACCTCCTTTTAACAAGAGATGAACAAGTAGACTCTTTGCCTACTGATCGTACATGTCTCATCTTTGTTATTGCTATATCACCATGTACTCTACAAGTATAGAATTTACTGGCACTGAGAGCAAAGAGACTGCAGGCTGCAGACTCATGTGGCATCCTAATCCATTCAGCCTTGGGGATGACCTCTGTCTTTCTGATGTTCTTTAGGTGAATAAAGAATCTAACAAGGAAAAAAGGAGGAGGAACAAAGATGAAGCTGAACGAACGCAGCGTGGCTCACTACGCCACCTGTGACTCACCACCAGACAAGACGGGCTTCCTGTTCAAAAAGGGTGAGCGCAACACAGCTTATCACCGCCGCTGGTTTGTCCTGAAGGGTAACATGCTCTTCTACTTCGAGGAGCGTGACAGCCGAGAGCCCATTGGAGTCATCGTTCTTGAAGGGTGCACTGTGGAGCTATGTGAGGCAGTTGAGGAGTTTGCCTTTGCCATCAAGTTTGATTGTGCCAAAGCACGAGTGTATAAGATGGCTGCTGAAAACCAAGCAGCCATGGAGTCGTGGGTGAAAGCATTGTCCAGGGCCAGCTTTGACTACATGAGGCTGGTGGTGAAGGAGCTGGAGAGGCAGCTGGAGGAGATCCAGGAAGCTGGAGCAGGAGTTGGAGGCCTGCAGGGCAGGCCTAAGGCCTCCAGGCGAAATCAGGTGCCACGGTCCAGGTCTGGAGCATCTTCTTCTTCTTCATCTTCATCCTCATTATCATCATCATCATCAAGTGCTCCTGCCATGCCAGGTCCCTTCTCCACCCAGAAGAGCCTCCAGGATGAGGTGCTTGTCTCTGGGTGTTCCAGGGAGAATGGAGTTGCATGGACTAAACCGCCAGCTAATGGCTTTGTTGAGGGAGCATCGTCCTCTGCATCCTGGATTATCCCCACAGATTCAGGGAGTGCAGGTGGTTATGGGGTTGATGGAGTGAGGGCTCCACCAGTGCCGCCCAGAAGAAGAGGAGCATCTCTGGAGAGCCCAGTCTGCCCTGGCACTGGCTGCTTCTCCAAGCTTCATGACTGGTACGGCAAGGAGGTGGAGGAACTGAGAGTCCAGTGGCTGCAGAGCCAGTAAACTGATAGTGGTGGATGTCTTTTCCTCCACCATCAAATCATTCCATTCCTTCCTGATCATTCTGCATTGTGACACTCTTCTGAATCCAACAGAAAGGCGAGCAAACTTAAAGACTTCAAACTGCAGTCTTATCGCCAATAAAAAAGACAACTAAAATTTTGATTGATTCCAGATCTTGTCTGGCACAGGGGAATCAATCTGTTTTAAGTATTAACACTATTCTTTGTACAATTCAATACACAAAATATGCTCTTTTCTACATGAAGACATTTGCCAATGACAATTAACAATAAAATATTTTCAAAAGGTAATCATCTATTCAAATCATCAGTTTTCTAACGATACAGAAATGTTGCCTTGATTGGCCTAAAAGTAGATATACTTCAGAAATTTATGCTGTAGTATCAAGGTATTACCATTTTTTTCTGCCCTTTTAACTTTCAAATATACTTGTGCAGTTGTTTTGGGGCCATTTTGATTTAAAAACCGGTAAGTGATGTTTTCTGATGTTGAACATGCAAACTACTTTGCCAAGCATGTAGAAAAAAGGAAAACAACAGGAAACTGCTAAAATGACCACAGGTAAAGCCCTTTTCAAATGTGAGGGGGAAGCTGGGTTCTGTTATATGCAAGATGAATAACAATCTGAAGATGTTGCACAAGATGAATACACATAGGTCAGGTTCTTAGAAAGACACATGAACCTCAACATATGATGATGAAGCCATTTCCCAGAAGTGAAAATCTTTTTTACGGTCTTTTCATCAATTAGCATCTTTCAAGTTCAGAGTTCTGAGTTTTCTACAACTTTCAACTACCTAGTGACTTGTAAACACCTGAGGATACTCTGGGAACAAAGAAAGTGGTGTTGGAGAAAAGTAGTCCAGCTTCTCCTCCATTCTCCCACCGGGGCACAACTCACCCTGGAGGCCTCGTGGTTGCTAATGTCAAAGCATCCTCTCTCTCCACAGTCACTGGGGACCGTGGTGGGAGCTGGATGTCTCGCTCCGAGCAGCACACCCTTTATTTTTAGCCCTTGTTAGGCAGCGGCCAGATGATGCTGTGTCATAAGAGAGCTTGTCACTTAGTTCTCTTTTGACTGTTGTATTTCATCCTCAAGCTTACAGAACTTACTGTGGCTTATTTCATACACTCAGATGATCTTAAGTGGATGATGCTGTTTGTCGGATTGTTTGTTACAACTGATTAACCTGAACGTTACTAAATGAGTGCAACTGTTATAGGCCTTTACTGTATGTGAACATCTACCCTCTTGGTTTAAATATAAATACGTACTCTTCCATGTTGGAAATTAACACTAACAGTCTTCACAGTCGGCCTCTTATTTTTTTCTTGTATTTTAAATGATTGCTCATACTGTATTTCTGTTTCCAATCATAGAGATGTTTACGTTTTTGTTTTATATGTGCCTTAAGTTGTCTTTATAATGCTATTATTGCACCTTCAAGCATTACCATACACCCACAGTGATTAGAGAGTGATTAGAGGGATTAACTTTCGCTCTTTTCGAATGTACCTCTCTTTTCTTTCTTTCTTTCTTTCTTTCCAAAGGCTCATCTCAGTGCAATCACTTTTTGACAATGGCTCAGTTACTTCAGTCTGCATCAATGCGCAGTGCGATCATTACTGTCATAAACTCGGCTTGTGCAGAAACAACACAATGCGAAAGAGCGGTACAACATGGACAGTTTTTTTCTTCTTCTTCTTCTTTTTTTTTTTAAAATGCCAATATTGCAACTGTATCCATTTGACATTCATTATCTAAAATTGTAGCTGTATTAGTGTTGCTGTAATTACAGACTAAAGGAATATGTGAATGTGCCAAATTAACCATGCAACTTATAATAATACCAATCTTCTTTCAAGAGTGCCAAGTAAGAAAATCCACATAAATGCAAAATAACCAGTTTGATTGTTTTTCTTTTTTAAAAAACATTATATCACACTGTATTGTACTGAATAACCAATAATATTAAACACATTGTCCTATTATGGTACCCTGAAAAGATGTTTGGATGTAAACCACTCAATAAATGGTGTTCATATTTTACGCTGTGATTTCTGCAGTCTCTTTTTTATTATTACAGGTATCCGATCTTTTCTCTTGTCATTTATTTATATATATTTTTTTACATTTGTGGTGCTGTGGCACCTCCCTCTCACCAGGTGTCGCTGTGCAACAATTTTAAACTGCGCTCTTTCGCCCTACAGAACTATCAGCGACTCACACCTGGCGGGACAGGTGAGTGTAATTAAGCATCTGGCAGAACAAAGACACATCAGGATTTTTGGATCTACAGAGAAGTGGGGGGAAGAGGCTATTTGTAGGAACACAAATCAACAGAGTGGTTTGATTTCCCCAGTTTTCCTTATGTATTTTTAAAACTACATTAGGTAAGTCTGACATTTAAATTGTGTCCTTGTGCTTACAGGGCAGTTATGGTGCAGATGCACTGAGGTGTATTTACACCACCTGCGCATGCAAACTACATCATCTAAAAAAATCGTTTCATCTCGCGGTGGTTCAGTTATCCTCCGACATGTGTGACAAATGTCCATAGACTACAATTACCAAAACAAACAAACAGTATCTGAGAACAAGATTCATCTGAGAAAAAGCTCAAAGTTTGGACCGTTTCTGCGTGTTGTACGTACTGTACGTGTTCTCCGCGAGGACACACTGCAGCACAACACCTCTGAGCACATGGGAGCGGCTTCTGCATTTCAAAATAAAAGTATGCATTTACAAACAAAAAGAGAGAGAGCGAGAATGAAAGTGTTACAGTGGATGTGTCAGTTGTGGAATATGACGAAGTACTTTGAAGTACGCATTACACACATTACTCATATTACTGCTTGTTTGTTTATCTACATTTTTTTTTTCTTATGTAGGCCTATACAATAGTGAAAGAGGAATTGGTGCACTGAACTAATCAGAGTCGGTAGACGACGATAGACCCGCCTCCTAAGTGTCTACAGCGAAATAAAAACTTTTTTAAGACATTTCCAGTTGTGTTTACTAGCTTGCTTTGTGGTGTGTAACTCTGCTCCAGTGTTCCAAGTGTGAACTATGTCACTGATTGATAACACAACAACAGTACTGCACTGTGTGCATATACACTTAATTCCTTATCTGTTAAGTACACCTTTCACAAAAACTAATGCATTTTTATAAAGCTTTACCCTCCTCTTATTCTCACATTTACTAACATCTTTTATCTGTGGGGTCAGTTTGACTGCAGCAATTCTGAGAAAAGATTTTAGGTTCTCAAGTACTTTATGTCACTCTCTAAATATCCCTTTAAACAACACATAAGCCCCCATCACATCTCCTTATACACCCAAAATAACTATTAAATAACTACCGAGGGGGAAAAAAAACACATATCACCATATAATCTCACTGATTGGTCTAAAATAATATATCTTTTGGAGACATCTTTTTGGTGTTTAAAGAATCTAAATTGTTACTACACACTAAGCAGTGTGGGGTTGTTTTTACCCAGAATTGGGTCAATATTGGACTAACTACATGCTGGAAGAGGGACTGTTTTTATACAACATTTTGTTGGTTTTATCCAACATATTATTCTTTTTACCCAACATATTAATGGTTTTATATCAGATTTTGTCATTTTTACCGAATATTTAGTTGTTTTTACCTTAAAACAAATCTTGCAGGGTAAAATCAGTTCATCTTTCTGGGTTAAATTAATTCAGCATGTAGTTAGCCCAATTTTAACTCTGCTGTGGGTTAAAACAACCCAACATTTTTTAGAATGTAGCTAAATTTTTTTACTATTGTTATTTATAACAGGTAACAAGTGTGTACATCACATTGTCCCCAGTAAATTACAAAAAGTCATGAAATATTAAACAATATTTGAGATGTTACGGAGGTTAAGTAAGTTATATGTTTAATATACAAGAATAAAATGTCATGACACAATAAAACATTTATTTGTTTACATAAAAAAGAGGTCAGTAATGATAAATTTAAAAGCATGTTTGCACAGGAACTAGGTTACTGACAAGGCCGGGCAGAGTGATCATACAATCAAACTGCCATAAACATCCCTTATTTGTTTTGAGGTAATTAACCTACATATTTGTCTGTGGATATCTGTATATAGCACTATATTAAATCAAATGATATGTGCTGTATACTCTGCATTATTACCTGTGGGTCTTTGTGTTAACATTTGATGGAGCATATTAAAAAAAAAAAAAAATCATCCCGTTGGGAAGGAATTAAACACATTTACATAGAGCTGTACTTTTGAAGCACTGATCTTATGCTATATCATTAGTAGTATAAATTAATATTGAACTCTTTAACCCACTCAATGTGTGTTTATTTATGTTCTGTTTTGAACAAAATAATCCAAATAAGCACATGAAATTACTGAAATCACTAAATATAAATAAATGTTGTAAATGTTGTTGCTGTTGTGAGACTTTTGGCTCAGGTGCAACAACTCACTTTGGACAGCCTCACTTTAGACAACTAAAATCCACTGCAATCTCTCTACCTACCTGCACTACATCACAAAAAAACAAACAAACAGTGAAATACTTTTATAGTGCAATAAATTAATTATGTGCAGTAACAAACTGTGCAATATTTCAGATGTAAGCATTCTCCATATCCATATTTATCTTTATTTACATTAATAGAACCATTGATTGCATATCGAAATGAACTCATCGGTTTGTGGACTTGCATTTTGAAGCCAGGAGTTTGGCATTGAATGTTGCCATGTTGGTTGGAAGTGACCATATTTGGATATGAAGGAGGTGGCGTGAGGAGGCAGGTCTGACCCTTGAACCCTAGGACACTGCCCAATGTGTATAAAACTTGAATTCACTGGTGATGGAGCCTCCAACCCACCTGTAAATCACTGGAGACCAGAGCTGATAATTAAACTGACCACACCCCTAAATCTTACTCTTTTTTGAAACCTAATATCAACTTAATGATGTTTTTTTTTTTCAGATGAATCACCAGATCACTGATTAGAAGAACATACTTTAGCTAAAAATATGTATTGACTGAGTATTTCATGCTGGGAAAATGACCTTTTTTTAAAAAAAAATTGCAGTCAATTGGAGCCAGAGTTTTTTGGAGCCAGCCTCTAGTGGCCATCGGTGGTATTCCACTTTTTTTGCACTTCTGCATAGGCTTCATTTTTGAGCCCCACTTGCTTCGTCCATTTCTACATACAGTATATAAAAGAAGTCTTATTTATATGTCTTATTTATAATGTACATTATTTGTATAGTATATTGTATATCATTTATTATTCAAATATTATTATTGCTGATGTATCTTTAT
>OOFC01013230.1:0-17755 GCA_900323345.1 Pseudochromis fuscus | reverse complement strand
CTTAATGTGGACAAAGCCTCAGCCAAAGGGACTTTTTTCTTTATTAATAATCGTCGAAAATTGCGCAGTTTAAAGGGTCTGCCTCTCTCTGGCTGGAGGCCGGGGGTGCTGGCGCAGATTTTTGTGCACAAAAAAGTCGAATTAGAAATTAGAAATAGAGTCCTGTCCAACCAGCACGCTGTGTTTTCTATCTGTCTACCAGCGAGTGTAGTTGTTGTGTGTATCCAACACGTGGTTTTTGTAATTAAGCAGCGGCTTATGTGACTTTGTGACTTTTTTCCCATCAATTTGGCGCAAATCTGTCAGGGGTGGTCACCATGGTGATGACGCAATACCGTTCCCATTTGTAAAAAGTGATGTTAATATGGAGGCAAGTCACTTAACTGCACACGGTTTAACCCGCGAATGACTGCAGTGTGCACTTTAAAGATTGTTGTTGTTGTTGTTTGTGTGCTACTTGAGCGAGCGTGCGCGTGCTCAGGTGAAGTGGTGGTCACCTGTCATGGCTGCAGGATGGACAACGGAAACAAATAAGGAGTAGTAGCCACTTCAGGGTTGTTGTGTGTCGTTAAATCAGAGCAGTAACTTTAGTGCGTCTGTTTCGGAGGGATACACTTGTATTGTTGGCTTTTGTGTGTGTGCGTGTGCATTTACACCTTGGAAGTGATTTTCAACCTGCTTGTTTGGGGGTCACTGTTTAGGTTGTGCCTCGAGTTGTTTAGCTTAATGTGTGTGTGTGTAACTACAGGTTTGTGCACATGAGGATAATCCTTCAAAGTAAAAGTCGCCATCTCTCTGTCTGTACATACTCTGAATCAACAGGTGTGTACTTAGTAGACAATATCAATCGTTCGGAGTGTTGGATATGTATAAAATCCTTTTCATAGACTAAAGGAAAGTAATAAAATACATTTGGTAATCTAATGTTGAGCTACTGTATGGATGTTGTGTGTTGCAGGTTGCTTTCAATTATTTAAAACTAAAGTAAATTAGAGACCAAGTAATGTGGATTCACTAATTACCAATATGGCAGACGAGAGTGACTTTTTGAGCAACTTTTTCTATGCATTTTGTGCACTGATTTGCACTGATATGTCTATGAAACAGTATAAAGTTTTAATATCGGTGTAAATAAGTAAACATATGCACGGACACCAATAAATCTGTGGAAGAAGAATATCTCCTAATGAAATTTAAATCAACACAAAAACAACTTCCGCTTTGAGTTGCTGCAATACTGAAAAGCTATGCGCACATTATTACATTATTAATACCAGTCCAATTAAAATATTCTGTGTTGTGAGTGGGGAGGGCAGCATTACCCACAGTGGCTCAAAAAACACTGGGAGACTTGCTGCTTTGCAAAGTCTCTGATGTTTGTGAAATTTATAGCCTCATTAGATCGTATAGTATGTCATCCTATTGCAGGGCCTTCTTTGAAAAAAAAAAAAAAGTGTGTCATCTAAGATGTATGGAAAGACTCCGAGGGTACATATTTACCTCCTGCAGTAATCCCTGCACCCGGCTGAGGTTTGCATTCTTTGATGATTCAGTCATTTAGACACAGCAGTTGTCACACCTCGAGTCACTGGAGCGCAGAAGACAGAAAAACACACCTCTAGGGGGAAGTAACACCAGCTGAAATGTATTTAATGTTTCCATGGAACACAGTTTAACTCGGCCTCAGGCTAAAGGCTGTCTGTAATGTTTAAAGGTTTGGTGCACTTCCAGTTTCCTAATTGGCTCGTACGATCATACATCAATCTGGTTATTTTCTTGTTTGATTCCTGACACTTTGGTTCTGTCTTCACTTCTCTTTTCTCGACAAGAGAGATCCCGCAGGCTTAAATGTATAGATTTACACCGCCACACACGTGTACAGAAAAATCTAACACGCGTACTATTGACGGAGTTAATGTTAATAATCCTAAACTCCATGTCCATGTCGATACTGTGGCTTATAATAACCGAGAATTTGCTCGACATTATCCCCACCAAGAAATCCCGGACTCTCCCTAGAGGGGAGCATGACACATTTGTCAGTGGCGTTATAACAAGATTTTATATGACATGATTACTTGTCAGGGGATTTTTTTTTTATTATTATTTGCACAACACAATATTGTCTTGGAAACTCTCTGAGACACGTTTCCTTGAAAGAAACAAGTACAGCTTCTTGGAATTCAGGCATTGCAAGTGTTTTTTTTTCAAAGCCTTGTGCATGTATGCATATGTGTTGCAGACAGAGCAAACAGTAAAAGCAGTAAACTCTGCAGTCTGGGCTATCAGCCTGTGGATCAGACAATGTCATGTTTCCATATCTTTAACAGAGATGTTATTGGCCGTCAGCTCTTCCGCTTCCCTCAGGGCTTCTAAGAAATCCGCTGATGAGACCACGAGAGAGGTCTGACCAACAGTGGCCCTGTGGGGAGAGGAGAGGAGGGAGAAGAAGGAGGAGAAGAAAGAGAGGAGCCATGGGAGATAACTTGGCAGGCAGACAGGAATCGGATTCTGCACACATGCACAAAAAATGTCGGAGAAGGACAGAAGAGACAAATTAGGGCAGAAAATTGAAGGAAAAGAAAGCTCTTTTCTAGTGACAATGGGGATGCTTCTGTAATACCGCACACATTTTTGAGCGGTTTCTGTGCGTTTATGTGATCTGACTTGCACACACTCTGCCTCTGAAGCTTAAAATCTCAGATTTAGCTGTGGATTCACAACAAAAACACACACACAAGGCACACAATGGGGGTGGGGGTAGGATTTTGCCTGTGTGTGAACGCGTTTGTGAGAGTGTTTGGGGTGATACACATGCGCGCCTGTGTGTGTTTTTTTTTCCAAAACAGCAATAATTAGAGACTGTGTGTGTGTGTCTGTGTGTGTTTGTGCCTCCATTCTCGTTGTTGGAAGAATGTTGATTATAGACCGGATTTAGCTGCAGCAGTGAGAGGATGTCGCTTAAAACGTGTGAGTGCTTGTAGGCTGTGCATTTTGCAAGACATTAATGGATTTGTGTGTGTGTGCGTGCGCGGGTGCAGTGAGGATGTATGAGGGGGGTCAAGAGTTTTGTTGTGTTTTTCTTAAGATGTCCACCTTAACTTTAGTAAAGAAGGAACACAGCTTGGATGTTCTTCCGGGTTTCACACAGTCCAGACCTGCAGCAGTTAGTCAGTGCAAATTAATCAGCATCAATTCCTATAATAGATTAAATATTTCAGTAAGTTTTCCAGCAAAAATCCAAATAACTCAGAGTTTTAGCTTTTTAACCCTTTACCCCCAAATGTAACGCCGGCGCTACGTCTGCATGTGCCTGTTTGGATTACCGTAATTACGACACGGTTTGCGCAATCAGAAAAATTCCAATGGTTTCTGAGAGCTGAGACATTGCACTTTACAGTGAATATGGTGTTATTACAGTAATGTCACAGTGCTTCTCTCAGAAGCTGGAAAATTAGCTGGTTTACTACATACTATGTGTTGTAAGAGTATAATAATAGTGACAATAAAGCAGGATTAGGAGAAAAACACAAAAAACGGAATTTGAGTTTTAGTGAACAAAAACACTGCAATTGCGCGTGAATGATTTTTCATGTTAAATTTGAAATCAAAATAAGCATAAGAGGTCCAGGTGGAAATCTGGAGGCTCAAGTGGTAAAGGGTTAAATCGGAGGATGTGCTACTTGTTTTTGTCAGATATGATGGTAAATGAATAATCTTTAACGTAGGAGAACGAACAAGTAATCAGATACTTGAGAAAATAATCTGATGCTTAAATGATGATAAAAAAATATTTGCTTAAGCCTTGCACACGTACCGAAAGGCTTTTGGTTTGTGTGGTTGCAGAAGTGAAAGTAGAATCACATTCTCACACAGAAATACCCAATTTGCATCATATCAGAAAAGTTTATTCCCAACACAAGCAGATCATTTGCCATCACTGCACAAATGCAGGATTGTTGAGTAACATTGTTGTGTGTTTCAGAAAGAGGTGTTTTGTAAGAGCTAACACTGAAGCTCAGTTGGCTCCTCATGAGTCCCAATGTGGAAAAGTTTATAAATCCTGAATTAGACTTCCAGGAAGTCAGATGCCTGCAGATGATTCAGAGCTGATCAGAGTGACTGAAGGAGTCAATTATCGCTCAGCACCCCCCCTCCTCAGAATAACCCCACACGCAGTTACACACTTCATATAGTTTCGCACATCTTAAATATTACCATCCGTCTTCACAGTTCACAATGAATCAGAAACGCATCACGAGTAGGGATGAGTCATTCATAAAGTGCTTGTGGATTTCAGACAGAGACGTCTGTCGTACTGGAACGTTGAGTCCTGAATGGTTGAATTGGCTGAATTGTATTGATTTGACTGGAGCGAGTTGTGAATGATGGATTGTTGTTGTCAGCTTTTCAGAAACTGAGCCTGTGTTTAAGGTTTCCAGTAAGAAGTTGAGGTCAGATTTGGTGGTTTTGTAGCTGAGAAACACTTAAACTGTTTAGTTATTGAACGTGTTTGTTTTTTTAATGTTCTGCAACATGCACATTAGTCACTGTTTGTTCTTCAAGGATCCAAAGTGTTTCTCTTTGTTATAACAGAGTGTACAGTAAATGCCAGACCTTAAACCTTATTTTCTTTTTACTGGTAATAACTTTTTTACTTCTACCATAATTGTTTCATAAATCAGATTGTTTTGTCTGTTAGTGTGGTTTTCAGCTTCAAAACAAAGAAGAATTGAATATTATGACTGAGTTTATTTATTTTTTTATCATATTACGATATCAAATTTTGGAGATTTTTTGGTTCTAGCTTGTCCAAAGAGTTTTTCACATTTTTCCCCAAGAATTTAGTGAAACTAATCATAGTAAAATGGTTAATAAAAACAGCTGATGGTTTTAGGGATGTAAAGATTAGTCGTCATTGTCGTGAAGAGTCAAATTAATTGCCAATGAATTTGATTGTTGATTATAGTGGGTTTTTTTTTTTTTAACCAAATGAGGCATCTGTCTTCCTTCCTCTCACTGCTGACAGCTACACCTATGCAGTAGTGTTCAGTGGTAAGTAAACAATATGGCGGTGGTCAGCGCTGATTTACTTTTTGTATCAGTAGCAGGTGATATCAGCAGCACAGTTGATTTAAGGATATATTTTGGAAGGAAGTATCCATCTTTCTTCTTGAATTTAAAAGCTGATGGCTAAATAAGAGCCATTTAATAATCACATGATGATATCTGAGTAGTCGACTAATCATTTCAATAGTCAGTGATTAATAGATTATCCAAATAGTCATTAGTTGCAGCTCTGAGTGTGTAGTGCATCTGTCTGTGAACTGTGACTGGATGTTCATTCTGATTGGGTAACAATCCTGTAATATCATCAGTTATATCTATTAAATGAATGAGTTGTGATAAAATGTTGAAATCTTGTGGTTGACATGAGTGCAGCACAATGAATGATACACCTAATTTTAGATTTCAGTTTAAACTTAAGATTTTAGGAGTTTGTTATAGTAGAATATAAGATAACATCTATTTTTAGAAATAGTGACAGGGTGAAACTTGGGTCAAAACATGTCACCATGTGTTGGTTTGTGGACCAGCCGTGAGTTCAGCAGTTGAACATCAAAATGTTGGTTGTTTGGAGCCAGAAGGGACCATATTTGGGTATGAAGTGAGGAGTGTAATGAAGATACTGCCCAATGTGACTTCAGGTCTGCTCTCATTGGAGACAATCAAGCTAACCACACCCCTTAATCTTCCTCCTTTTGAAGCCTAATATCTAGTTTTTTTAGCTGATGACATGAGAATGACTTGTGGAAAAAAACTTTATTGACAGAGTATTGAAGTACTTGGAGGCAGCATGTAGTAATGATGGTTTTGGATTTATATGGCGCTTTTCTCTGGAAGTCCAGACTCAAAGCGCTCACACAGAGACCATTATTCATTCACACCGGTGGCGGTAAGCTATGCTAGCCACCAATACCCTCACCACCCTCACCTCGCCTACAGCCCATTCATCCAACATTCATGCAGGGTGGGTACAGTGGTGTCTTGCCCAAGGACACACCGACAAAGACTGGGAGGAGCGGGAATCGAACCAGACGGCCGCTCTACCACTGAGCCACTGCAGTCCCACAAGTATAGTAGTATAGTAGTAGTATCAGGAGTATTCCACCTTTTTGCACTTTTGCATTGGCTTCATTTTGTATCCTTTGTTGTTTCGTCCATTTCTCTTCACAGTCTATGGTGAGCGCTGAGGTCTGTACTGTTGGTGATGACTGACAGTTGCTTTTCCCTTCATCTCCCCCCTCCTCACACATCACATCCATGCAGCCAAAAGCCAAAACATAACTTCTCCCTTCTTTTTTTTTGCCTGTCATTATGTGAGCCCTGTATTTTAGCATTTCCCTGACATGCCAGGGTCTGTCTTTGTAGGATAATGATAGACTACAGACTGCACAAAGACGTTTTGTATTAGTCACTGGTGGGATGCTGGACAGCTGGAAGGACGCTTGTTAGTCAGAATTTTTACTAGGTTACTGTGAATCACTGGACACATAATCATCACATATCCTGCTTTCTTGTGGTGCCATTTGTTTCGCATCGCAGCACTGAGGGTGGACTTAATCCTCGCCGCTGCTGCGCGATTTCCTCCTTATCGTTATAGATCCAACCCTTTTAGGTTTGCTGCTTTCCAAACCTGCCTCCCTGTTTCTGTTCCCAGACCACAGGAAATAGCCAGAAAAGCGGCTGGGCTTTATTTCTGTGCGTCTCAAGAATAGCAGCATTGTGTTATTGTTGTGGGAATGTAGGACTGAGCTAGAGGATAACAAAAACCCTGTGTACTGCAGTAGAGTTTTACCTGTACATTTAACAAGAAACGGCAGTGGGAACATATAAGATAAGTCGTCGTGAGGTCACAGCTGTTACTGCCTCTTGTTTTCTGTAAAAAATAGTTGCTGCGAGATGCAGACCATTGAAAACAAAGTGATTTAGATTAAAGTAGCTTTTTCTGCTGTAGGGTTTCCCCAAGCTACTCTTCTTAAAAGCTACAGTAAATGTCAAACATGGAAGATTAAAAGTAACTCATGCCCCACGGTTGTGTTTTTGTGGTGTGGGGTTGTCACTACTTTTTTATTCTTTTTAGACAAAAGATCTGTTGTTGATTCTTCTCGTGGTTCCACAGGGTCAAGCATTTTAACTTTTGCACACACAAAACATGTCTTTGTGGTACCTGTGCACCCCCAACAAATATTTTATATGCACTTTACTGGTGGTTTATATTTCGCTGGCTTGTGATGTTTCTGCAGGACTCCCCCTCTCTGGTGTTTCACCCTGAATCAGCTGATGCCGTCCTCAGGCTATGGGAAGTTAAGGCCGAAGTTATCTCATGTTTCAGAGCTACTTCCTCCTTTACAATATGTTCTTCAATTATGTAAGCGGTGTGCGTCTCGCTTTCTGCTCTGTTTATTATCAAAGCTCTTTCACATCTCACTTCACACAAACAGGAACGCCGGGCCTCGGCCAATTCAACCCTGCAAGTCTAGATCTTTTTCATGTCGGCCTCTTCTCCTTTTTTTCAGCTGATCAATCAGGCAGTGAATCAGGGGAGAAAAGCACTTTTTAGCCGCGTGTAGCTAATGTCAGGTTGTGCCACTTTTGCTTGATGCGTAGCAGCTTGTTGCACTCGAGAATAAAACGTGAAGTGAAAGGGATGAAAAAAGGTCACATGGTGTCAGTTCGTGTTAACTGGTGTGTTGGCTACCAGTGGAGCAGGCTGTTTTGCCTGTCATAACAATATTGAATGGTGAGGGTATTGGTGGGAATTCTTGGCTTGTGGGTTTGTCCGTCCACCTTGTGTTTGGCTTGAGTTTTGTTTGTGTTCAGGAAAGATAAAGATGCGGTGGAATAAATTTTACAGCTGTCATGACGATGGTGATGTTGTTTCCAGTGTTAAAAACTTTGTAACATTTGATTCTAAATGTCTACACTTTACAAGATCCTCTTACTAATGTAATCTAGAAAATATGTAACTATTTTCATGTCACATTTTCTGAAATTATAAACAAAAGGAGGGACTCTGCTACTAAATATAAGAATATCAGCCGATTTAATTTAACTGCTAACATGTGACATGTTGAAAGACTAAATGTTGTGACTGAGTGGCACAGACATTATGGTTTCTTTTCTTTCTTTTCTATTTTTCAACACATGCAGCTGTCCAAATATACAAACAATAACAATAACATGTCAGGATATGCATATTGTAACAACATGGTGTTATTATAAAGTTGGAAGTGCTTGATTTCCGTGTAGAGATCTGGATGTCTGTCTTTGAGCTGAGACTAGTTTGACACATTTACGTCTTTTGTTTAAAATACTTTGCAATACTTTTGGTTGTAATTTGTTCCTCATCAACCAGCTCAAACACCAAATGTCCACACATCAGAATTTTGGCATCGTTTCAGTAGTGATGTTTTGTCATGACACCCTCAGACCAAAGTGTAAAATGAACAGTAGTTAGTTAATGATTAAATAATCTTTAGTTGCAGCTTTTGACAGAGTGAAGGCTGTGTATAGAAATGGATGAAGCAACTGGGTCTCAAACATGAGGCCAATGCAGAACTACAAAAAAGGGCAATACTTTCGATGGCCACTAGATGCTGGCTCCAAATGACCCCAACTCAAAAATCATGATTTTCAAACATGAAATAGATACTCAGTCAATTTTTACCACAAGTTATTTTGATGTCATTTGCTGAAGTCAGTTCTTCTTATTAGTGATTTATCATTAAGTAGATATCAGGCTTCAGAAAGAGGAATATTTAGGACCATGGTCAGTTTGATTGACAGGTCTGATCAAAAATGTCAAGTCCAGTCTCATACACACTGGACAGTGTCTCCGGGTTCAAGGGTCAGCCTCACTCCTCCCTTCATATCTAAATATGGATCCACCTAACCAACCTGGCAACGTTCAAAGTCCATACACCGTGGTGTCAGGTTAGCTTTGTCTATTCATTATACAGTACAGTTAATATACAGTCGATGTGACAGAGGAACATCACCGTTTTCCATTTCCAGTCGATATGCTGAGCTAAGGCCTCTACCTCCTGCTGCCTGTTTACTGTACAAACCTGAAAGTGGTTTCAACTGATTGCATCAAATTCTCTGTGTATTATGTTGTTGAATTAATCCTTCAACTTTTCTTTTCTTCACCCTCCTCCCCCTCTTTGTGAAGTATTGTTTGGTAAAGCCACTGTAACAGCTGTATGAATTCTTAGGTAATGCCGTATATTATAAAGGTAAATACAGCAAATTCCTCGCGTAACACCAGACTTTACAAGAGTAATTAGATGGCTGGTTGTACATACAAACATATATGAACCTTTTTATGTAAGAAGAGAGGTTTTCAGAAGTGGCTTGTTTCAGTTTTATGCTCATGGTTAAATATTTTAAGTAACAGCTCTGGTGCTTGGTATTCTCGTCGTCTCTCCCCCACCCTGACGTAAGGCTGCTGTCGGTGTGTCTCTGCATGTGTGCACTGGCTGCTGCTTGCCAGGGCAGGGCAGGGCTTCCTGTAGCTGTGATTGCTGCCCAGGCAGAGCCGAGCACAGATCCTTTGGTCTGTGTTCCTCTCTTGCTTCGCCACCTGGACCTTCACCCACAAACCGGCGCCATCTCCTCTCCCCTCGCCTTTTCTCCTCCCTGTTTCCCTCTCTTCCCACCCACCCTCTTATAATCCCCTCGTTCCCTCTGTCCTGTCTCTCTGACTTTTGTTTCTGTTTCCCCTCTTTCTTTTTATTTATTTCTTTTGTTTGATTCCTTCTCACTCCTTGTTGCCTCCTCCTTTCTCTCCCCCCTTTTTTTAATGCACACACTCTCCTTGCTTTGTAGATGTATCTGTAACTCTGTGATTCACTCTGTGATTCAGAGAATGAAAATTCAGAGGTGGTAACCAAATCTGTTTTTGATCCCAGACCCTGTGATGCACATGTTGGCGCATTTCTTTAAAATGTATTTATTTTTTCCACTCCAGTTTTTACGGGAAAAGCCTGGTGTGTTTGATGTCTCAGCGAGCCTTGATACCACGCAGATTAATAGAGTCATAAGCAATAGATTGGATCCGGCTGATCTCGCTAATAAGGCCAGGGCTATATAAAGGTCAGACGGATGTGGCTCGCTGTAAATTGCATTTTACTTAATGAGTATGACAATTAGGAGCGTATCCTATTTTTTGCAGTAACGAACAAGCAAACACACACAGAGGTGCATATGTACACACGCTCTCAGACGACTTTGCTCACACATATGTATGTTTGTGTGTTACAGCAAGAAAAAAAAAAGAGTTTAACTCCCCGCCCAACAGTGAGATGTGGAGGCATGTTTGTGTGTGGCGTGCTTTCCTGCCAGGGACACTCGAGGCAGGCTGAACTGTCTGCTGACATTACGTCAGTTTGTGTTGCGTGAAAATCCAAATTTGACTGGAGTGAAGCGTTGGAGCTGAAGGGTAGCAGTCAGGCGGCCACTAATGATTATTTCCACTGTTCATTAATCTAACAGATGTGTTCTTGGTTTGTCAAATGATTGTTTAGTCTATAAAATGTGGAAAAATGCTCATTGCAGTTTCCTAGAGTATTGCTTTTGTTTAACAAGGAATTTACTTCTGCTTCTGCTCAAGTTGGAAGGAAGACAAGAGCTGAGCTGATGTTGACTTTTTAATCCATCCAGCTCATAATCTCATCACAATTAATTCTTGCATTAGAGAGACATCGCTGGACATCCACAGTGAATCAGAGTAGTAACCATAGACTGTATACAGAATGGACAAAGCTAATGTGACATCACCAGTTAATCTGTGGACTTGTTGCTGTGTTGGTTGTTTGGAGCCAGAAGTGACCATATTTGGATATGAAGGGAGGAGTGAGGAGGCGGGTCTGACCCTTGAACCTGAGAACACCACCCAGACTCGACTTCAGCGCCAATCTGATTAGAGACCAGACCGTCAGTCGATCAAACTAACCACGCCCCTAATCTTCCTCTTTTGGAAACCTAATATCTACTTAATGATGTGTTTTTCAGGGACCTCCAGGTAAAATAACTTTAGCTAATGACAGAATGACTTGAGAAAAAAATTTATTAACTGAGTGTTTCATGATCGAAAATGAGTTTTTTTGGAGCCAGCATCTAGTGGCCTTTGGGAGTATTACACTTTATTGACTTCTGCATTAGCCTCATTTTGCAGATATTTTTTGGTAATCCCTAAAGGATGAAAGGTTTAATTTCCACACCAATGATTTCAGCATCAGTGTCATATTTTTTTCTTTACACACTCAACCACAGAGGTCAGGAAGCAGGAGTCCACCAACAGCTTTCAAAAGAGTTAAATTGGTTGTTAGAAACTTTATAAATATTAGTGATTAAAGTAGCTGATCAAGTCTGAATTTCCTTTATAAAACCAGCATCTAGTGGCCATTAAGAGAACTGCACCTTCTGCCTCAGCACACAGCTGCTGCCTGGAGTAATTAAGTAGGTCTCTGAAAGCTTAGAGACCACTTTTGTTCCTCTGTGTGTGTGTGTGTGTGTGTGTGTGTGTGTGTGTGTGTGTGTGTCCATCCATTGCATCAAACAAGCTGTTCCTAACAGGGGACAACAGGGAGCACACAGTGGTGTGTGAGAGCTGATACCAGGCTCCTGAGATATAAATAGGACCTCCCTGCAGTCAGGCTTCACCAGCAGCATTGATAATTATCTACGTGTTGTATAAGCCTCAGTCTTTTGCCATTTCTCCCTCTTTTTGTCCATTTAGATTTTTTAATGTTTTAGTGGTAATATATGTGTTGACAGTGTTTGTCCTTGAGAATGCTGGTTTTAAGCAAATTGCAGGTTGGCTCTGTTCCCAGTAGGCCACGGCCAGGATGCAGTTTGCTGAAGACACACTGCTGCTAGCTGCTTCCATTTTACTGTGTGGGCATTTCGGGGAAACGACTCACCGCAGCATCACACGTCCACCATGTCCTGAGGTCGATTCCCAAAAGTTTGCGCTGTGTAACAAATCCTCTCCGTGAGCTGCGACGCAAGTCATGAGGTTACTCGTGCTGACAGGATCGATTCACGCGTGTGTTTTCATGCATCCTGTTTCCTTCCTGCAAAATCAGTTTTAGGCTGTTCCCAGTGAAAAAGAAAAAAAGTTTAGTTCCACTTCTGGAACCACAGAGTCATGAGGGAAGGTAAAAACTGTGCTGCTCAGTTTGACTGCTTTCATCCTGGCTTGGTACACGGCTGACTTTTTAACCCATCTGAGTCTTGGGTTTTTGTGTAAACTTAGATTTTGCAGCTACTGAGACGCATCCACAAATTATCAGGGCAGTTAGTTTCATTATTGATGAAGTTTCTTGAATAATCTTCACAAAATTTTATTGTTTTGATCCGACTGACACAAAAGTTACAATCAGAGTAAACAAAAATCAGATAATGTTGCTTTTTTGTTTGAAAAATGAGGTGATTGTGCAAATAAATTAGTTTATTTGATTAACTTACTAATTGTTTTATGTTTCCAGTCGGGTCTAAGGTTCAGAAAAAATACTATGTTTCTCTAAATATAGGAAGGACACTTGTTTGACGTGTGCACATGTCTTTTAAACAACAGTGTCATTAGCTTCACTAGCATTTATTTGCTTAGACTAATTTTTTTCTGCTTGCGAGAAGCAGTCGGTCCGTGCAGCGGTGTCTCAGGCTGTTCATGGTGTCACTGATGCAGGAAAGGCATGTGTCACAGAGAAGAATGTAGGCATTGTGGAGGAAGAGGAGGAGGGAGTGATGAGTAAGGTGAAGAAGAAAGAAAGGCAGGAATGCAGGAACTGTGACTCTTTTGTGCGGGAATGTTTTCCATTCGCAAACTCGCTGTGTTTGAATTGGCCTATTTCTTTCGGTCACCCCCTGCTGAATGCCGTCTAGTAAAACAATAATACAATAACAAAGCATCAAGTAGAGGTCAGAGGTCACGGATAAGAGCGTGGAGAGGAGAGACGAAACTGTATTCGCCTCCTTGTTTTCCCTCACAACTTGAATGTAGCCCTCAGTCGAGGTAAAAGTAAAGGAAGCATGAATCCAAACACATCTGGAGATCCTCATACCCGAGGACACAGAGGATGAAAAGAAAGGGAAAACCCTGGGAACAGAGACGGCCAACCCCCCAGAGGGACACAGTGAGAGGAAGTGTGTGTCTGTGTATATATATGTCTGTGTGTGCGTGTGTGTGTGTGTGTGAGTGCATGTTCTGTAGTCAGTCACTGCTGAGTCATCGCTGGGCTGGCCAGGAAGATAGAAACAGGCTTCTGGGGGGGCCAGCTGGAGGGGCACAACAGAGCACGCACTGAGCATGCTCTGAAAACTACAGGAAGGTGATTAGTTGTTGTGACAGCACACATCCAGGAACTTTAGTGACGCAATATTTCATGATGCCAAGTTTTCACTGCCCCATTGACGTACGTGTCCTCCTGGTTTGATGATATCAATAAAAAAAATGTAAAAAAAAAAATTGCAGGCTTGTTGAAAGACACGATTTCACGAATTTACAACTCCTCATCTCATAAGACGAAGAGAGATGTTGGCCCAGAGATAACAGGACACGTTGCTCCATGTTTGGCTCGACCACTACGACCCCCCCCCTCCCCATGTTTCTTGTGGTTTTCTGTGATCTGATGGACCATAGTCTACGACTCCCCCCACACACGCCCGTACGCACACGCACATTCATACGTCCTGTATTTAGAATAGACCCTGCACTGGAGGAAGATGGTATGTACTGTAAGCACATAAACCTTTGTTAATACTACTGCAGCTTAGGTCTTACTGTGACTGTATTCAACTGCTCAACATATGTACAGCAGTACAGCAAGAAGCTATAGTAGTAGTGTTTATATAATCCAGGTTGTTGTCTTTTTCTCGTGCTGCATCGTGACATAGTTTTAGTGTTCACTGCTTTTCTGAAAAGACTCAACCATCCTCATGCTGTGCAACAAATGCCACAGCAAAACCCTACATCCTGTAGTTTATATTCAGAGGAGGTTATGATGTACTTAACTGCCCTGCTGTGTCACAGTAGTTAAATATGATTAAGTGTAGATGCTTAAGTTTACAGAAAGAAATCTGGTTCTGCATATGATAAACACTGGTATCCTGCACCTTGAGTATGTTTGTGCACTTGTTCAGCAGAGTGTCCTGTAACCAATCTAATGCAGACCTAGAAATGCCAGCAGTTCAACCCTTTATGCATGTTGGAGTATATTTAAAGGAGATCTATTATACTTCCTCTTATTTTGTGTCATGTTGTTTCTCATTTCTTATTAATTGTCCCTCGTTCATGTCCAACATCTACATCATGGGCTGCACGAATTGCTTGAGATTTTCCAGTCTGGTTTTAAGGCCATGCATAGCACAGAATCTGCACTTTTAAGAGTTTTTAATGATATTCTTTCAGCATGTGATTCAGGTGACTGTGTGGTTCTTATACTTCTTGATTTCACAGTAGCTTTTGATACCGTTCTCCATGGAATTTTGATTGCACGCCTTCAACACTGGGCCGGTGTAAAGGGAGTTGCTCTGGACTGGTTCTGATCATATTTGGAAGACAGAACTTTTTGTGTCCGTCTGTGGGACTCTGAGTATTCCCGTGCATCCCTGTCCTATGGAGTTCCACAGGGATCGATATTGGGCCCAATTCTGTTCTCCTTGTACTTACTGCCTTTGGGATCCATGCTTAGGAGACATGGCATCTCCTTTCATTGCTATGCAGATGATTGCCAGATCTATGTACCCTTGAAAAAGAAGGATGGGCTTTCAGTGAACTCTCTGCAAATGTGCCTGAGGGACATAAAATCCTGGATGGATTTGAATTTTCTTCTTTTTAATGACTCAAAGTCTGAGGTGATGGTGTTTGGTCCCAGCTCTGGTGTGGTCACTTCTGTTGATCTGAACGACTTGGAAATGTGCCGTAGACCTGAAGTTGTAAATCTAGGTTTTAAACTGGATCCTGATTTTAAGCTTGACACCAAATACAGTTTCTTTCATCTGAGGCCGCTGGCCAAAGTAAAGCACCTCCTGTCATGTGAGCACCTTCACAGGGTAATCCCTGCCTTCATAACCAGCCGGCTGGATTACTGCAATGTACTGTATTTAGGGGTGATCCAGTCCATCGTCTCCCGACTGCCGCTTGTACAAAATGCGGCTGCGCATCTTTTAACTGGCACATGTAAATTTGACCACATCATCTCGATTTTATCTTCTCTTCACTGGTTGCCTATTGATTTTCGGATCCATTTTAAGTTGCTTTTATTTGTTTTCAAATGTTTGAAGGGTGCTGCCCCGCTGTGCCTCTCTTTTGCGGTGGCAGCTCCAAAGTTATGGAAGGAGTTGCCTTTATATATAAGACAGGCCTCTTCTGTACCTGTTTTTAAATCGCTTCTTAAAACGCACTTTTACAATTTGGGTTGTGGCACACCCTAAGAGGTTGATATGCTTTGGACTTAAAAGGGTTTTATTTATTTGCTATTTTAAGTTGTTTTTATATTATATTTTAATTTGTTTTTATTATTTTATCTGTGTGTTGTTTTTATTATTTTATATTCTGTGTGTTGTTTTTATTGTTTTACGGTGTTGCACTTTGGTCAACCCGCTTGCGTATAAAGTGCATTATAAATAAAGTTGCAGTTGCAGTATGACGAGCCCTAGTTCACCAGTTAACAAAGTCAAAAAAATGTATTTAGGGCCTGTGATTATAAGACTTAAACTTACTGTTATGTCACCAAAATAAACAAGCGTTCAAGTAGAGACGTCCTGCTGTGTTGCTGTGGATGATCGCTATAATATTTCAAATCTGATTTGAGCTCCAACTTGGTAAGAGATGCAAACACTTATAAGGTGAGCTTGTGGATTAATTACAGGGCTGGATAAAGATTAAAAAAGAAACACATATAATAATTTTTTAAAACTGCAACTCATGACAAGCTACTCCTGTAAAGAGCTAGAAAATAAATAGGAAGTTGGAAATGAGCACAATAGGTCCTCAAACTTTGCTGACTTTACAAACAGAGATGTTTCGTTGTTGCCATTTTTTTGTTTCTTTTTCACTTGCCAGAAACCTGGATACTGTGTATACCTGCAACAGTATCCTAGTTTCTTGCAGATTGCTAAAAGGATTTGATGTTTACATGTACAATACTTCAAAAACTGGGTCATAGCCAATATACTCATGTCCTTCTGAACACACTCGTTTTACAGTGAGAGGCTCCACTGGCCTGGTATTTGAAAGTGCATCCTTCCTAATACTAATCCTTTGTAACTATGTATTGAGGATACTTGAGGTCAGCAGGATACACACACATCAGGGTGGGTGTTTAAAAAAAAAAAAAAAAGAAAAGGATAGGGCTCCTATTGTATACTTAGGAATGCATCCTTCCTAATTTCTATTGAACCATGTGGTTTTCTTCCTAATTTTAACAGTAGATGTTTGTTGACTGTGGTGAACAAGTCTGAGCATGTGCAGCGAAGAACAAAATTACTGCACCTTGTTGACGCTGTTGGTGGCAGACTGGTGCTTAAACACAGTCATGGTGTATTTATTATGTTAGGAAAGAGGTTGAACATTTTTGGATACTTTAAATTTTACTGCAATGTTCATATTAATTCAAGCCGGTTTTTAAAAAGAGAGTACTGGGACGAGGTGACACTGCATCACTGTGCATCAACAGCAGCAGGGAAATGAAACAGAACACAGAATAACAAATATGAGACATGTGCAAGTGCATTACGCCAAGCTACCCAGGGCTACCCAAACACACCCAAACAGTAATTATATAATCACAGACAAAAAAAACCAAACATTTTCTTTAGTGTCACACTGTTTAAACAAATTAATTGAATTTGAAAGGTAATTGTGAACACGGTCTCAGTTTATAAATAAGTCAGATTTCACATCTTAAGCCGTCACTAAACATCCTGGGAGAACAAAAAGCAGAAGGAACATTGAAACAGGTCACATGTAAACACAACCACACAGATGGCCAGGCAGGCAGTGTGGTTGATTGAAAAAATTTCTAAGCGTACTTCCTCAATCGGTGCCTCATTCACTGTCTGTGTGACTAAATACTGTTTTCATTCATCCCAGTTACTTCAGTGGAACTGATTTAGGCGTCTACGGACTCCACTCATGTTCTCTGTTCATTCACATCAAGTGTAGGACAGAAAACCTCCTGAAGTTCCCTTCAATAAATGCACCTGCAGTGTTTTTGCTGCATTCAGTTTTTTTCCATTGTCCTTTGAGTGAACTGTGCCTGTCCTTACCTATTAAGATACTCTAGGAGTGGTTGATTGCCAGAGATTTTTTGCAGGTCCATGTAATCCAATTTGTGCTGTTAAAGATTCAGGGCAGATATAAATCAGACTTCTGACCGTCCTTTCTCAAAGTTCAAACTGTTCCCAACTTTGAAGTAGTTTTAAAGACATGCAGTGGATGTTTTGCCAGTTCCATCTTTAGTGCTCCAACAGTCCACATTATCTCAGTCTAATTACATTTCCATGTCTCTCCTTTGTTTTGTCCCTCCATCTTCTTCTTCTCTTTCTCTTCCTAAACCTTCCCCTCCTCCCTTGTCTCCAAACTGACCCCCACCTCCTCCACAATGATCCATTTTCTTCTTCCCCTCTTCCTCCTCTTTGCCTCGCAGCAGTGATTCTCAACCAGCCTGGTTACTGCAATGAATGG
>OOFC01013229.1:0-30598 GCA_900323345.1 Pseudochromis fuscus | reverse complement strand
TGTCAGGATGAGGAATGGCGCCTTGTGATCCCCGGTTTCTTTTTGAATCCACAGGAGAGGATAGCAACGCAATGATGAAAACCATACTGCAGAAGATTCGCGTCGGGTTGGCCATCCTTAGGGAGAACAGAGAAGAGAAAATAATTCATCACCTATCCCGTTTGGACGGGTTACGCACAGCTGTCAAAGCTTTTACGCTGCGTAAAAACGCACGGGTCGAACTTTTTTCCTTCTTTGTTTTTTTTTTATTTTTTGAAACAGGATGAAAAGAAAACTAATGTACAAAAACAATATTTCATCCAATCCAGTAAATACATCAATTCCAATAAATGCATCAATCCCAATAAAAAAAATAAGTATGTGTCCACATTTTTTCTATTATCCAAAAGAATGTTCAGCCAAAGTAAAAACATAAATTCTCTCATATGTTCAGCAAACCATCAGCGTGTCTAGTAGATGGAAAGCAGCACTGTTGTAATTTCTATAAAGCACTAACCAAAAGTTAAAACAAAAAAAAGTAACTGAAGGATGCGGTCAGAAAAAGTCAAAAGTCCACTCACCTGTGCGAGTCTCCACTGCTACAAGTGCGATGATGTGATCCTGTCAGTCCTCTGCGGCACCTTCCGAGGTGATAGGCACCTACTGCGGTCGACTATACACTGGTGGGACTGTGGATGGGTGGGAGACTAACCGCTCCATAGACAGGGGCCAGGGGGTTTAATACAAATTGCTCCAGCGCCGGACTGTCTCCCTTTTAAATGTCTGCCAGCTGAGATGTGCACAACAGTTATTGGCTAAGCACGATGTAGAGAAAATCAAGACTATCCGCCCCCTCAACACTTCCCTGAACCCACTTCAAGAAAACAGACAACCGAGGAACAGCGAGGGCAGGAGGAGGAGGAAGAGGAGGAGGAGGAGAGGAGGAGAGCTGAGGCCTGAAGTTTATGCGCACATGGAAAAAGTAAAACTGTTGATTTTGTTTTATTACTGACGAGAATACTTTGCAAATTATACAAATTGTGGAAGTGAAAGGAAGGTTGACTTTCACAATACAGTTCACCTGTGAGTCCACGCAGCATCAGCCATTTTCTGTCTCTCCCTCTTTCCAATTTAAATAAAGACAGCGCTTCATGGGTTACAGTAGGGTATAGGCTAGCTAAAAAACAGATTAGCCTTTAATTATATATTTTTTGCATAAACGCAACACAATAGCATCTATGTCTTTCTTTCTTTTAAGTGTACAAAAGTTTTAATTTAGACGTTTCAAAGAATTTTCTCAAGTAATTACGCAAATAAATAATCTGTAATCTCAATTTATGGGCTTCATGGCGATCTAAATCAATAGAACGAGGGATATTTGGGTTGCCATGTTGTGAAATATCCCCCTGTCTAATAATATAGTCTACGAGTCCAGAGTAATCTGTTAGCATAGGTAAATGGTAAATGGCTAAAGTAGAAAAGTGAAGAGGAATGAATATCAGCCAACGGACTTTTCACAACTCCACCGGTTTTTTTTAATGGCTACAAACTGACCTGTACGTTAAACATTAGTAAATGAGTTATTGACCAGAAATGAAACCTTCACCCTGCTGTGAGGGGGGGGACTTCTCAGGAAGGTGAAAATGTGGTGCACCATATCCCACCATCATAAACCAGTAGGAATGGATCATAAGTCAACGATGTAACGTCACAAATCAAGCCCCAAAAAACCTAAATATAATATCGTCTTTCCTGCCACGGATGAGGCGCGTGCAGACTTCCCAACAGGCTGTGGAGAATAAATCTCTGGGAATGATTTTGACCTATAACCCGATCACTGGAAACTCTTCCGTCTTTACAAGAAAAGAAAAACACTGAGGCTGTTTACCTTCTTTATGACGCTGCAAAGTGTTTGTCCAGGATACACAGTTTTACAAGAGGTGGACAAAGAACAATATTTGCTTTGTAGAAAATCTCCAGCATATTAAATCTTTACAAATGCAGCAGAATAGTTTGGTGATTAATCAGGAACAAGTAATAAAGACGTTATATGAGTAATCCCAGCTTCAGGTATTGGACGGATAACCCTCGGTGCCATTTACAGTCTAAACAGGAGCCTGATTTCACTGAACACGTCAGGTTGGTGTTGTAGCTGCAGGGCGCCCCCTCGTGGCTCTATCAAACATTTCTCCAAACAAGAATTCAACCACAGAAGCTTCAATGCTGTCTAAGTTTATTTGTCTGAAGCACTTCACATGACATTTTACTGGCTGAGGATTTTGAAGTTGACAATCAATACTGTAAGGCTTTTTTTTTTAATATAAAAATCCAACAAAGGTGCATTTTTTTCTTTGACAAGACAAAATATTCTGTAATAAAAAAAAATAATAAAAAAACAGCTTTCACTTTAGTTTTTTTCCCCAAACATCTACCTAAGGATTAGCCATAAAATGTATAAATAAAACAAATGTTTCCAGTCATCCCACCAATCACAATCACATTTTACATCATTTGGCCTGCACACTACAATCTAAACACTACTAAACATAAAATGTTAGAGGCTGATGTTTAACTTCTAAACCTGTTTCATTGGAGTAAAACAGATGTAAGGCATATGAATATCTCCCAATAAGGCCCTAACACGGCACAGACAAGTACCGTTCCTCACTACAAATAAATTAAGACCCTGAAAATGTGGATAATATACGCTGGAAGGTTTATGTCATGTAGTCTTACTGGACAGAGAGCTGCATAGTAAGAAAGATAAAAAGGGTGAAAAGATGTGGACTATAAATCGACAGGTTTGGTAGCAGAGAGCAGTCGTGCTTGGTTGAGAGGGTTTCTGGGTGAACCTCTGTAATGACTCGTGTCCTTCTCTGCTACCTGCTGCACCAGAGGCTTCTGAGCTCCTGATGGATCAGGGGTGAGACAGTCCGCTCTGATCTTTGGTTGGATCTTATTGGTCACGTCTCCCAGAGCACAGGTCTTGGGTTTACGGGCCAAGGTGCTCAGCTTTTTTGGTGGGACGGGAGGTGGTTTCTTTATGGGGCACACGCTGTTGGACTCTCCCTGGTGAGGCTGAAGCTGTGGGTGAGGGGACAGGCCGCTCTCCAGACTCACAGCCTTTGCCACTTGGACAATCTGTCTGGTGGGTCTCCTGCTGTCTCCTAAGAGGGAGTTGATCCTGCGGACGGTCTGGCGCACAGGGGTGCGCTGGAACTTGAGCGGTGACCTGATTTGTTTTTCCAGGGAGCCTTTGGGAGAACAAAGGGTGAGCTTGTTGAAGTGTTGAATGTGGTCTGCCACCCGGCGCTTTTCAGTCTCCAGACTGCACGGAGAGAGGGGCTGTGGTTTTTGGATTTTCGTACCAACCTCTGGAGAAAACTCTCTCGTGTTGTGTAACGTGCCGACTACAGTACCAGTTTTAGGAGGCATAACTAACTCATCTTTGAGTTCAAGCCCCCGCTTGTATGGAGTAGACTGCAGTCCAGAGGAGACCCCTAGTTTGAAGTGAGCAGGACTCTGGATATCCAGAGCATCAATCAACCTGCTGCAGTTCAGCTGCTCTGCCTCACTTTCACTTTGTCTCACTGTGGACATATTATGGCTGCTGGCAGGAGCAGGAAGGAGAGAGCCTTCAGCATCCTTAACAACTGGGCTCCAGCATGCACCAGACTCCAAAACTACACTATCAATATGCAAAGGAGACAAAGCTGCAATTTCAAATTGGCCAAAAGTAACGTTCTGTTCATGCACCAGAAGGCTCTGCTGAGTTGGAAAGCTGGAGACATCAGCATCCACAGCCAGACCTCTGACTGGAGGAGTCTCTGGGGGAGGTACTGGGACACTGCTTGATGGTTTTGTGGTATCTGTGAAGCTGCAGGACTCTTGTGTGTGTACGACAGCCTGCAGGTCGCTGCCTGATTCTGTGAAAGCTTTCTTGACTTTGAGCAGGGTGGGAGCAGGTTGTCTCTGGGCTTCAGTGATGGAGTTCTCACTCCTGAGGCTTTCTGCACTGGAGGCACAGCACAGCTTCATGGGGAGGCTGCTCCCTGCTGGGGGCTTGGACGTGACGATGGCGGGCTCGGACGTGTAGTTGGTCTTGAGGCAGGAGTTCATGGGGGTGTCTGTGAAAGACCCTCCGCTGAAAGCCTGGGCTCCTCCAGGGGTCTCCCATGAGACTCGGTGGGAGCTCGAGTCCAGCTGGGGCGTCAGCAAGTTGTCTTCGGACTTACTCATGTACTTGGAGCCTGGAGAAGTAAGTGGGATATTGGTTTGGATTACAATTTAAAAGACCACATTTCAAACATCAGACTAAGATCAAATATTGTGATTAGCAGACAGGGAGTTTACAGTGTGGTTATGTGTACTCACTCTTGGACTCAGCTTTTCTTGGCAGAACTGACGGACTGAACTCCGTCTCTTTGGTGAATCGGAAACTGGTGGTGCTCTCCTGTGTGGCAAGTCGCCAGCCAATGGACTCAGATCCCTTTATCACCAGAATGAATGAGAAATGAAAGGAGGATTAAGCTTTAGTATTTTGTTAAAAGGGAACCCACAGAAATCACCCAAGATGCAACATTAATATGTTAATTCCATGACTTTAGTGGTTAGTTCTTCAGAGGATGATAAAAATCACTCAGAAGATACAACATATCAGATTTGTTTTAAACTTTTTATTAAGTCCAAGAATACACATGTAACTGTAGGGCATTAGAGAGGCATGCACTTTAAACAGCTCGCTCAATGAACCCGAGGGACAGGTTACAATGTATATTATCTATGTAGTGTAACGTATAGTAACATTCTTTCACCTGAGTGCTTTGTCACTCACATTCCCGATTCACATTACACAACCATGTGCACAGGAAATACCCTATGGCTTCGTACCATACAAGTATGAACATAATTTATTTTATAACATGTAAACGTGCTGAAAAACCATCCAATCATGCATTAGTTTAAATGTGTTAGCACAAGAAAGTAAACAACTAAAAAGTGCTCCTGTGCACCAGTACTACACCCTGTGTGCAGTGATCTGCAGCATATGAACCTGGACTTTCTCTGTTCACCGGTGAACCAGATAAGTGGTTGGATTCTTTTGGGCAACCACACTTACAGCGTCTTTGCTGCTCTTCCCCAGGCTAAAACGTGAGCGCAGAGACTTGAGTGGAGCTTCTTTCTTGCCAGCTTTAGGAGAAAAGCAGCCAGCTCTTCCTGATTCAACTCTGAAAAGGAGAGAAATACGAACTATAAGATAAACCAAGAACATCCTTTAGACCAATAGTCCCCAACCACTGGGCCAGGGTCCGGTACCGGTCCATGAGGCATTTGTTACCGGGCCGCACAGAAAAGCTAAATAATTTATAAAATTTACATTGATTATTAGAGTCTAAAAGACATTTTATTTTGAAAAACGACCGTGTTCTCTCTGACTTAACTTTTGCCTGTGCCTCTTGACAAGTATCACATGGAATGTATCAGATACATTACCCAAAAAAATAAGCCTGCAAACTCGCAAAAATTAATAAAAAACAGACATCTTTGGAGAGCTTCTTTGCAAAGGAGAAAAGGCCAAATTAACATTCCTTTTAACACCGGTTGTGTTATTTTATTTTATCTGTATTTATTTACAACACCTTGAAGGCTAGTCCGTGAAAACAATACCTACATTAAACTGGTCTGTGGTGCAAAAAAGATTGGGGACCCCTGGTTTAGATAGATAGAGGTACCTTATTGATCCCAAGTTAGGAAATCCATTAACTTGAAGGTCAATATTTTAGAAAGAACCATCTCTGAATATGTTAAACACAAAGGCAAAAATATTTTAAGATGGTTCCAATTTCTATGTGACACCAGAGTCCAATAACAAAACTGAATTTTGATCATCAGAAAACAAAGAATGTGTTTACCTGTTCACAGCATGTTTGCTGCTAAGTCGCCGGCTCTTCCTTCTTGCAGAGGTAGTCGATTGCCTTCTGGACCTCCCTGCAGGAGACAGGAAGTTCTGGGACGAGTCCAGGACTCCTGAAGCACTGTAAGCTGGAATGTATAAAGGGGAAAATGTAAGGCTAACCACTAGCTTTAGATACAGCACAGCAGCTTATGCCCATGTGATCAAACATCCATTAATACCTGAACCAGGAGTGGACGTCCCGCTGAACAAAGAATTAGGAAGTAATTCTATCCCCAGGTTCTTTTTGACTGATCTACGTTTCTTGTTGGAAAATCCAAAAGAGTGACCAGATTCCAAAGGAAGCTTTCGCTTGGAGGTCGGTGTTGCAATCACAGGAGTTGCAGAGGAAAAGACTGGCAAAAATCACAAAGGAATTAACTCAATGAATTTGTTCTTCCATAATTCCAACACATTGCAAAGATGATTCAAAGCACTGAGATCTGTTAGCAAATTCTGAGTCAAATCTGTGGAAGAAGATCCATGCAAATGACAAGCAGACAGGCAAAGAAAGCTAAAGAAAGACAGACAGTACTCCACATTATTCCAGTGGCACTTATCATTCGTCATCTGAGCAAAGGCAAATTGATTTTCTCTGAAGACCAAAAGATGATGCATGAGGGAGATAAAGTGTTTGATGTTTGTTTGAAGAACAGAAAGCTTGTTGTTTTATGTGCACAGCAGATAGATTACAACAGTATCATCATGCTACATGACAAACATCATTGTCTCATCTGATCACAGTACCTACCAAGACTGTCTGCCTTTGTGGGTGTTCTATTAGTTTTTATCTTATTCAGTGCACCATTGACCATATCTGAAATATGAGACAAATCAAGCTAAATAAACAGTAATTACTGAATAATACTGGTCACTGTAACACAGTGCTCCGTGTATCTGGCTGTGTAAAGATTTGATCACATGCTGCAGCTTTCGCCACAGAAATAAATCTCTGATGGTCAGGTCTTACCTCCGAAGCTGCGTCTGTTCTTCCTCTTCAGCCCTGAGTTTAAATCCAGCTCTTCGAGTTCATCGTGAGCAGGGGACAGCACCCCCGCCTCACAGCCCATCATGGCCGGCACCTTCTCCAGAAGAAACTGAGGTAACACGCCTGTGACACACAGATACAGCCCAATACATTTATTGCTCCAGCCTTCATCAGTGTAGCTTGAAACACAGGTCCAGGTAACATATCTGAAGTCATACCAAAGCTGTGGGCATTCTCTATGAAGCAGTGCACTGTGGCTGAATGTAGCTTCAGGCGTTTCTCTGTGTTGGCGTTCATCTTCTCTGTGCCGTCTCCAGAGTGAAGGAGGTTGGGGGCCAAGATCACAGACAAGTTACTGCTGTCCATCTTATTCTCTGCACTCCTGTGATTCAGCAAAGAAAAGAGGAAAATCAGCATCCTTGTAAATACAAAACTATCATACAATGAATAGGACAAAGAATATTATTAAAAATCTATGATGGTAGTTTGTGAAGAATCCACCGGAAAATGTGTAAAAAGTTAAGTAACAGGTAATAACGGCACCTTTTAGACACATTATGGAGGAAGTCAAAAAAGTAACGCAGGACGCAGAGGTTTCTGTCTGGCAGTACACAAGACAGCAGCATGGTGGCAGAGGTTCGCTCCTCCTGGGTGGGGAGCTGCTGGGCCTTGAGGAAGGCATCCTGCAGCTCTGAGGGCAACACCGGCTCCGGCAGCTCCCTGAAGAACTGCTTCACCAGACCCGCAACATCACAGGGAAGAGCAGTGGACAGGCACTCCTCATCTGCATCCAGTTTAGCCTGCACAGCCAAAACACAGCTCTGTCGTGTTAGACAGTTCCCACAGACTCAAGGTCGTTTAGCTTAAAAAGTCAACTTCAACCACCACTCACTCTGAGTGCTTTCAGGCGAACGACAGAGCCTGATTTTCTGAACAGGCCCTCTGTGTCCACATGTGCCAGCAGCTTCATACACGCGTCAACCAGGAAACTGAGAGGGTAAGGGCAATATCATTAGTATAAAAATGTACCTGATGGGACGTGAAGTAACTTGCCGATCGCATGCTTGATTACAACAAAACACGCATATCAGCTTACCTTGGCACACTCCCACATTCCATATTATAATACGGCAAGCTCTCCAGGGGAACACCAAAAACCTTGACCTGGAAAACAATTAAAAACAACATCAACTCTGCTTAATGTTTGAGTTTGAACAAGGAAACTAAACAACACAAGGGGGGAAAAAAATCAGCTATTAAAAAACTTTAATATCTAATATGCTATCAGCAGCATCAAGCCCCATATGTATTTTTCTATGTCAAAATCATGGTTACACTTTCCACTTCTTTTTGATGGCAGGGTGCCAAACATCCCCATACTTAAAATAACAATAAAAGCCACAATATCTTCTTGTTGTTGGTTTCTAACCTCAATGACCTGGATTTGGTCAGTGCAAGAGAATTACTTCACTTCACTTCCTACTTTCTTCAGTCTGAGCAAATGTTTCAGGCAGTTTTTTTCTCTCTCTCTCTCCACATCTAACGGCTTCTTCCAGCAAATACAGAAGCTCTACATTCATTTGAAAAGTCAGTCTTGTGCAATAAACCTTGTGACTCTTGTGAACCAATTAATTTCAAAGATCTTTTTCAGATGCTTTTCATTTAGTCCTGCATAGGAAGGCAGAGTACTGCAAAGAAAGCCAAACTGTTCCGTCTACATGCCAAATTTCTATAGTCAAATAGTCCAAAAACACTAAAACAATATGTTAGAAAAGATTTATGCGAAAACATGGCCATTTGAGTCTTGCCGGATTTTGCATGGTACTGCTGAAAAGAAATTTATGGTGTGAAAAATCACTGGCACAACCAAACAAAGCATCTTCTGTGACTGACATGGGTGACAAGAGTCTGCAACCAGATGGGCCTCAACAGTTCTTTCAGCAATATGCTAATTTGATTCAACAGCCTAAACAATAGTATGTTTAAAACTAACACTGTGATCCTGATTTGTGGTCTAACCTTACCATAGCAGATTATTATGTCCAAAGTTTCAGAATAACTGCAAATAAAAAGCTAATGAGTGTTGCTGAGCATTGGTAATTGCATTTCTTTAAACTTACCGAGCTGCTGGTTGCTGACTTACAGCTGGACGCTTTGTTTTTGTTCCAGTTCTTTGTCTTTATCCCATATGCTGTGCGGAGCTGCTGCACAGCCACTAGACGCATTACATTTCTCTCCATGACTTTCATTTGGCAGGTTTAGCTTGCACTTTAAAATCTAGACTGGTTCGTTATTTCTGCAGCAATTCGTTCACTTTCTTCCGTCGGGTCCGTAGTGAACTGACAATCTTAATTACTTTCACCAGACCTCTGACCACAACTCATACTTCACTTGGATCCTAACTGCTCACAACACCCTTGAGCTCCACAAATGTCTACAAGCTGTAACCTCAACTTTAAAAGAAGAAAGTTAAAAAGTCCCAACGAGTTAGCTACTTGTTACATTATGGAGCGCCTATCTAGTTGCTAGCTACGTGCATCAGTTGCAATGCAGTTAGCTAGCTAACGTTAGCCAGCTGACTTAGCAAGTTACACGAGCTCATTAACAAGACTTACTCGGAAAAACAAAATTGTTTCTCGGTGTTACTCGACCAAAAATCGCGATTTATCTCTTATCAAACTGCAAACTGCAGAAACTACACCGTCTTAGATAATTAGCTAGCTAACTGCATTGTGCTACGCCTCACTCGTCGGATCGGCTGCTATGCTGTCTGTTTCCGTAGTGTATTCAAACAGCGGCGCTCCCTACGCTCTGCACTGTGATTGGATAAAAGCGGTTCGAATTACTTTTCTAGGAGCGTATGTTTTATCGTCCAGGGCAGTCTCACTTGGGCGGTGTTGTTTCTGTCAGGACATATGACCCGTCGCTTCATGTTAACCGGTCGACCCCATAATACAAACTATTCGCATCTTTGAAAAAGAAACGCCTGTTCCTGTACAGCGTTTGTGTCATAGACTGTAAATAGAAATATACAGTCTCTGTTACATTATGTCATATACATTATATGATAAAACATTTACAGTGCAATACGCGTTTACATTTCAGAAAGTGTGTTTATTTTCTACCTTTGTGTATTTTGTTTCTTTTTGTGTGTATATTTCTTGTATAAAACTGACTTGATGAACAATCCACACAAAAATTTCCATGTACTTGTTCTGTCCTGTACCTGTATGAATGGTAAATAAACATTTATTCTATTCTATTGTATTCTTTGTTTTAAAAGCTGTATGTTGCATGTTTAATCAGAGGTAGAGGACCACTTATCTTATATAACAGGATTAAATAATTAAATGTTATTCTTAAATTATCCAGATAATGTACTTAGCCTCCTTCTTGGAACCTTGTGCATGATAAATGGGATTATTCATTTTCAAGTTTAAATAGCCCACCTTCCCCGACTCATGTTGCACATTTTCTGTCAATCACAAAAGCAGTACAAGGTTTACTCTCACAAGGGCTTATCTTTATTACAACAGAACATACACATATATATACAGGAGACAACAACGTACAAATGCGTGGACGAAAGGAAGTGACTGTGTGCTTAGAAGCATTTCCTGTGGACAATGGAGGGTCCGGCCTCATCGTACTCCTGCTTGCTGATCCACATCTGCTGGAAGGTGGACAGGGAAGCCAGGATGGAGCCACCGATCCAGACGGAGTACTTCCTCTCAGGTGGAGCAATGATCTAGGTAAGGAATAAATGCCAGTTAAGTTTAATCGAGTGTTAATTTACTTCATCAGGGAATGTGATCACTTTATAATTCTCTCACCTTGATCTTCATGGTGCTTGGGGCCAGGGCTGTGATCTCCTTCTGCATGCGGTCAGCGATACCAGGGTACATGGTGGTACCACCAGAAAGCACATTGTTGGCATACAGGTCCTTACGGATGTCAATGTCACATTTCATGATGCTGTTGTAGGCAGTCTCATGGATACCAGCAGACTCCATACCTGGGAGAGAATATGAAATGAATATTATTTTTGCAACACAGCAAATAGTGTATGATTAATCATAAAGAATAAATGTAACCACATCAGGTACAAGCGCTGAACTCACCAATGAAAGAGGGCTGGAACAGGGTCTCTGGGCAACGGAAACGCTCATTACCAATGGTGATGACCTGACCGTCAGGCAGCTCGTAGCTCTTCTCCAGAGAGGAAGAGGAGGCAGCGGTGGCCATCTCGTTCTCAAAGTCAAGAGCGACATAGCACAACTTCTCCTTGATGTCACGCACAATCTCACGCTCAGCTGTACAGGGGAAAATTTGAGTAATGAGGAAAAACATTTGCAAATCTCAGAGATACAAATCAAACTCATCAACCATGACATAGTCCTACCAGTTGTGACGAAGGAGTAGCCACGCTCAGTCAAGATCTTCATCAGATAGTCGGTCAGGTCACGACCAGCCAGATCCAGACGCATGATTGCGTGTGGCAGAGCATAACCCTCATAGATGGGGACGTTGTGGGTCACACCATCACCAGAGTCCAGCACAATACCTTTGGAAAAGCACATAAGAGCACCAGTTAGTGAGGCATGCATGCCTGTCTGAGTGAGGCAGCTACATATTAGTCTGCTATCTTCAACTATGTCTCACATCATAAACTATACAATGCTGCTGACATCATTGAGCACACATGCTCCAGAAGAGGGATTAACACGTCCCACTGACAAAGAGATAGGAATCCATTCAGATGACAGGCAGCCTCACAAAATAAATGACGAACATTCGCACCTTTGTTTCACAGTTTTTTACATAAATATTGGATTTGTGCAATTTTAGATTCATGTATGATATAATATATACATGTGAAAAAACTAAAGTGTACTGACCAGTGGTACGGCCAGAGGCATACAGAGACAGCACAGCCTGGATGGCGACATACATGGCAGGAACGTTGAAGGTCTCAAACATAATCTGCAAGAAAAGCCCAACAAAATTAGAAAAGCTTTGTCTCAGCCTGAGTATGAATGTGATGTAGAACAAATGCAAGAGTTTAGTTGCTCTAAATACCTGGGTCATCTTCTCCCTGTTGGCTTTAGGGTTCAGGGGGGCCTCAGTGAGCAGGGTGGGGTGCTCCTCAGGGGCCACGCGCAGCTCATTGTAGAAGGTGTGGTGCCAGATCTGACAGAGGAATAAAAGCATAGCTGATGTGAGGTCAGAAACAACTGTTGGCTGAGTAAACAACAAACAGGTCTTGTGAATGAAGTGGTGTAACCAAAAATAAACCAGTGTTTGCAATGGTGACCGGCCAGGCTGTAAATTCTCAAGGATGTGGAAGGTCAGCTGCCATGAATGTTGTAAATGAGACCTCTGTCAACACACACCTTCTCCATATCATCCCAGTTGGTGATGATGCCATGCTCGATGGGGTACTTCAGGGTCAGGATACCCCTCTTGCTCTGGGCCTCGTCACCTACGTAGCTGTCCTTCTGACCCATACCCACCATCACACCCTGAGGGAAGAAGCATGAGAGGAACATTGGACTTGTATTAACACTATTCTCTCTCTGTATCAATCCTACTTAGGGTGAAGGGTTTTTTCTTTAGATTAAGATGGTGCTTTTTTGACTGTACCTGGTGGCGGGGCCTTCCAACGATGGAAGGGAAGACAGCACGGGGAGCGTCATCTCCGGCAAATCCAGCCTTGACCAAGCCAGAGCCGTTGTCGCACACAAGTGCGGTAGTCTCATCATCGTCACACATGATTAGGCTTTGCTGTGGTGGTCTGAAATTTTAAAGGGTGGGGATGGAAACATGGGGAGAGAAGGTTTAGGCTGAGCAGCTGCCTAAACTGCTCATCATATAATACCAAACAATCACAGACTTTATTACTTAGCTGGTGGATGATGTGCTGAAATAACTAGACCTGCTATATCTGGAATAATTATCAATCTAATCAGCCAATCATTTCGCATGATTAATATAGGAATGAGTTGTAATCCACGCTGCTTTGAAGACCTGCCAACACTATCAGAAATGTGTTCTTAACCTATTATCACCTGCAAACACCAACACAGCCCATCTCAATGGGTGCTATCTATAGAGAGCTAATTAGACGTGCCATTGCGTGCTATTTTGGTCTTAACCTTGTTGTACAACTACTGATACCATATCTCCACAGCTATGATTGTTCCTGGGACATCTCAGAGCTGCTGAGGTAGCACCAAAAAGGGATATAACAGAGAGACCTGAGATCTATTTTAAGCTCAGCGCCCCCACTACAGTGCTTAACAGAGTGAAACAAGTGACACATGGATCTCCTGCTATTTCAGGTCTGAGAGAAGCGCCAGGCCAGCACCTTTCTGTCTACACGCCGTGACACTTTTGTTTTACTACTTGGCTCTGTGCCCCAGGTGCCTATTAACTTCATTCATAAGATCATTGGTAAATCTGTCCAGCTTCCTCTAAGATTTGTTTCCACTACTCTAAGTAATACCACATTATGAAATGCTTGAGTCTGATTTTGCTCCTTTTCCAAACAACCTTCCCATATATCTGTGTGTATTTGTCACAGGAAACACATCCAGTGAGGCTTCACTTTAACATCACATCACAAGCAAGCCATCAGAACCAGCATTACCAGTAACTCCAACTTTAACTGTGCCATACAAACCTAGTCAGTAATTACAGTTGTTGAAAAGTCACATCAAGCACTCATTCATATAACAATTATCACTTAAAACTACAAACAGTAAACCTGTTAAAACAAACCTAGGGTAATCACTCAAATGAATGAGCCATCCTCAGAGAGGCAGGCTGTAAGGTGGACTCACCAAGGTTCACTGGTACACGGATGCTTCCACTGGGACGAAGGCTCAGGGTGAGGAGAGCCCCTTAAATAAGACCCACGCTGAGTTCAGGGACCAGGGGCGTGGCCGAGGGTTCACACAAATCCAAATAAGAGCTGGCAGCAAAATGCCCCAGGAAAAAGTGTGTTTTACATACATGGATGGGACCTCTCTGCTTGATATCTTAAATTAAACTTTGCTTGAGAATAAGAAGTTTAGAAAGTGGTGAGGTGGGCTGCTGTTAGTGGATATTAGGAAAAAGGAAGTGCTAAGGCTTTTTATTTGAATCAAGCATTTGTCTCATGATGATCGACCTGATTATTATTATTATTACAGTATTATCAAACAACAGCAACGCTACTATACCCTTTCTGAATGTAATACACAGAAGAATCTGCATTTCTTAGTGATTTTCAGTCATTTAACCAACTTAATAAAATATGTGACTTCTTGCCTTGATATGAGCCGACCTATTGTACAGTGGTTATATATATGTATGCTGCTGTGTCATTTCTTTATAGGTCACAATGTCCATATCACATTTTAGAAAGCTGTCATTTCTGCTACTCTGATGCCTGATGCAACTCTACACCAGGTCTGAACACATGTGTCAAATCCCTTAGAGTTATTACTGTGCTCATAACCACCTAGAAAGCCCACTACGTTGACCCAGTCAAGACAGCGTCACTGGTGTCTTGTTAAGGAGATGAAAACATTGCATATGTCTGTGAACCGTGCTGCTGGTATGTGCGCTGAGCCTCCTCAACGGCTGGAACAGCTGATGGTAATACCAACCGGGCCCTGTGTCTGATCTGGCTGTCTGAGTGGCTCGTCGCCGGTGTCGGCGCTCCGTCCTGATTGGCCAAGCTGTCTCCTTGTACGGGTATGGTGAGCAACAGAGCCATTAGCAGCCACTGAGATTCCGGAGCTGTGAGTTCGCAAAGAGGAGCTCCATATTTGTGCCAACTACGACTTACAGTAAATTTTCCTTAATGTACACTGTACCTTATGAGGTAACACTCTCATGTGTGTGGGAATGATACAAGCATTTGACTTATTATTTGTTAGTCCAACACCATTCAGACAGAAATATCATATATGGTCAGATGTCAGAGAAAAGCATTAGTGTATTTCTAACAAACAAATTACTGATTATGGCCTCCATGTAAGGGATAATGACTTAGGTGTAAAGGAGTAGTGTATGTTATATGAGGTTAAATCATAGCTGAAGGAATGTGACAGGATTCCTCTGCTTCATGCTGCTGCACCAGATACCACAGCCTCCTAAATATAGCTGTATATCCACAGATAGGAGCTGGATGCAGCTGAAGCATCTCATAGTTATTTGGATGACAAAGACACTTTTAATAGATAGAATTGATATTATTTGGATACATGAAAAAAATATTTTCTACCAAGCAACAGTAATAAATTATGAGACTTATAAAAAATAAAATATGAAGTGTCTCATGAAGATTTTGTACAGTATGATGGGAGAACTGTGTTAAGGTGAGTCAGATTGTGAAAACAATTTCTAGTGTCTTGCTTCTCACTGCTTATTCATCCAGTTATTCAATGCGACCACCAGCTCTATTCGCTGGATGTCGGTTAAATACTGTGTCTAATTTCATCTCTACATGTTTTATTATTTCCACTAGCAAAAAAAAATAGGATATGTGTTTCATAATGTCATCAGACGACAGATGTATTTAGCCAAGATAAAATGCTCATATTTTGCAGTACCAAGCTGTCTTACTTACAGTGAAATTATTTTAGCTTTATCTATGAATACATTTTTGATTTTTAATCATGTGTAAAGTTATTAAGTCCTTTACCCACTTACTAACTGTAGCTGTTGCCACTTACATGCTCATATGCAAGACATATGTGATTAGCTATTTCAATCAGGTGTCTAAACCCTGTAGCTATGTCACTAACACACATCTGTCCTGCATTGCCTAAAGTGCTCTTCATCTTAACCAAAGCACTCATCATCACAGTCATAAAAGACATAAAAACTCTCATAAGTCTTTCAAGTCCTATCTCACCCAATGGACATTTCAGTATAATACATAATACAGGTGTGCCCAGGAAAACTTTATTGACATACTTATGGATGAGCACACTGCAGCTGTGACTTTGCTTGCTAAACACCCTCATGTTTGTTCCTGCAAATTACTACACTCTTTATCCATACACATACACATCCACCTGCACTATATGCTACTGTGTCCATGCAGCATTACAGCTTCATGTATGTGGCCATGGTCTTGTGCATTTGCTGTGTGTAGGTGTGTAGGGAACATAGACTGTATCTAGAAATATTATTATTATAAAAAAATTCTACTGTATTCTACATACAGTCTATGATAAGGAGAAACAGCAATCCCTACCAGCTGTGCTCAGTGGTGGGGATCTGTAACACATACGGTCCACCTGGCTATGGACTCACAGCTTTAGGTAATAGATACACAATATTATTAGTAGTTGATGTTAATAGTCCTGACATACAACCTTTTTGTTAGATACAATTCTTTTGTGTCCCATCTCTTTAACTGGCCAGCATCAAGTGAATTTAAGGCAGTGTATGAATGAATAACAGTCAGTATCTGGAATTCAGTCAACATCATACTACAGTCAACTTTCTAATTAATTTATTCATATTTCTGGCAAAGTTTTACATCCATTAACACAAGTTTGCTAAGTCTAAACTCCACTTCCAAGCCTTTAAGAAAGAAACAGAGTTATACATCAATGCAAAAACACCTTCACAATACAAAAAATAACAACTGTGAAACTGTGCTCCCATTTTAAAATTGTAAACTAAATTCTTGTTACTTGTTCTCCACTTCACAGTAGTTTTCCATATGTTTGTTTATTTGAATTGTTCATAAGTGTATATGTGATTAAAAAAAGTTATTTTAAAAAATACAGTCAACACATTGTTAGAAGCAGTGGTTGACTTCAGCGAATAAAACACTGATTATCTCAGCGCTCTCTCTCTAAATGTGAAGAAAGTGTGTTTGTTTATATGGATGTAGTACAGTTTGTGTGTTGTCAGAGTTTTATGAGCAGAAACAATAGACCAGGGGTGTCAAACATACATCTAGCAATGTAGGAGCAGCCCCTAAAGTAAAATGAGTTCAAACATTTGAACTTTTTTAAATTTACTGCCCTCTCGCGACCATTTCCGAGAACGCAGCGTGATGACGTTTCATCTGCGACACGTAGCTCACAACAGCCATGCGCCAGTCTCAGCGTTGTTGTGGTCGCCTGTTTGACTGCGTGTTAAGTTGGTGACTGGTGAGTATCGCTAGTTTCTAACAGCGTGTTGTGCAGCTGCCAGGCTGTGAAAGTTTACAGAGAGCCAGAGCGAGTGCTGTGCGGTTAGTGCAGCGGGCGGAGCTGCGCTGAGCGGATCCTCTTCCTCCTCCTGCTTGTGTGTGACGGCTGTGAGTGTGACAGGTCAGCAACGTTGCCATGTAGCTCAGGCAGAAGAATGAGCAGTCAGCACACTCCAACAGATGGGACAGACGACTACACTGTGCAGCAGGAAAATGAACTAGAAGCCCTTGCCTCTATCTTTGGAGATGATTTCCAGGACCTGCGGACGAAGGACCCGTGGAAGGTTAGGAGCTAGAACGTTAGCATGAAGCTGATGATGGCTCAAAGTTAACATGCACAACTGTTGTGAATATACACACCAACGAGGCTCCTCTGGCTTGGTTTTCAGGTTAAAAGGCCCCCAGAGGTGCACCTCTGCCTGCGGCCCAATGGATTGAACACTGGAGAGGAATGCTACGTGACTGTGGACCTGCAGGTCAAATGTCCTCCCAAATATCCGGACGTGTGAGTACACACCCACAACTTGCGCCATACGGTCTATATGGTTTTTATTGCCATTGCACCGCAGGCTGTCCATACACAGTGAACTGGGCGTCAGTATGAGACACCCCTGTGATAAACATGTCTCCAAATATTGTCCTAATGTCAGTAAAACAGTCAAAAGTATTTGCAGTCCCTAAACTGAGAAGTTCTGAAAAGAGTCAGAAAACCATAAATTTAGTTCTAAACCTGAATTTGTATTGTATAAAAAGATGATAACAGCAACTCACAAGTCAATAACATTGCATGTTTGACATTTTCAACGCTCTCAGTTTTATTTAAAGGCCTCCATGCACACTAATAGTTTCACATGTTCATGTTTTAATCCAAAAAATATAGCGCTGCCTTCTTTTTTTTTTCTCTCCTGCATGGGAAACAGAGTTATGACACTGTGTAGCTTAATCTATAAATCCAACCTCAACTTCTTGAAGATAAAAACTGCTTGGGTGAGAAGAGTGCATGATCCAAATTACCTGATTATTGAATGTGCTGATTAAAATGTGTCTGAATCACTGATAATGATCAACTGGCAAATACAGAAAGCTACATGTTTGGCCCTCTAAGCACATTGTGTCTTATACTTATACCCAGACATTAAAGTTATTAAGACAGCACAACTTTATGGACACATCATATTCAGTATACTTCGATGGAAACAAGAAACTGAGATTTTTCTACTCACCAATTTTCTACTATATTTTTAGGCATTAAAGGAAATAAATGTGATTTTATCCACAAGGGTTCACATGGTTACAAAACATTGGACTTTTGGTTTTTAGGACTCCAGTGTGACTGTCCCATGTGCTTGTTATTAATCCCAGCACAAGCTAGAACAAAGATCCAGTGTTGAGTTTTAAATGTTATCTCATTGTGTCTTACTGACATGAAATCATGGGGCACCCACAGGCCTCCGGAGCTGGAGCTGAAGAATGCCAAAGGTCTGTCGAACGAAAACCTCCAAAACCTCCAGAGTGAACTCAACAAGCAGGCGGTGATGCGGTGTGGGGAGGTGAGGATAAACACATGCACAAACACACAGGCGCAATGTGCCCAGATTTCTGTTAACTTATTTACCTGCCCACTCAGGTGATGATTTATGAACTAGCAGACCATATCCAGGGCTTCCTGAGCGAGCACAACAAGCCTCCGCCCCGCTCCTTCCACGAGGAGATGCTGAAGAACCAGCGGAGGCAGCAGGAGAAACTGGCCCTGGAGGAGCAGCAGAGGATGGACCAGCGGCGCAAGCAGGAGGAGGAGATGGTGAGGAAGGGAGACACACACACACACACACACACACACACTTTGAGGGGGTGTTGTAATGCAATTTCAAAGGCAGTTTTCAGACACATTCACCAAAGCTTTTCTGTGTGAATTAAGCTAACTTGTCACTGTGAATAGGAGCAGAAAACCTCAGTACTGACTTATATGTTAGGTCACAAAAAATACTGCACTTTTATTGCTCTGTAACTGATCTAACCTCATACACTATGATGAGATTGGACCACTTTAACCAGATTTCATTATTATTGTTATACATTTTTGAGATTTATTTTATGTAAGTACTAAAGATTCAAAAAATGTTGGCATTACTTTAAAAACACTGATGCTCAGGATTTGGACTGAAGTAATTTTTATTCTTGTAGGAAAAGGAGATCATGGCCGTAATCCAAAGAAGACAGGAGGAGAAGCGAGAGGAAAAGAGAAAAAAGGAAATGGCCAAACAGGTGTTTATGCAGGACCATTTTCACCGATTACCATAGAAAAACACTAAAACAATTATAGTTTGAAATATATTAAAAGCTTATTTTGTTAAAATGACTTCACAGGAGCGACTTGAGAGCATGGAACAGTCGGTCTGTTTGGGAAAGAGCCCACCGAGCCCATGTGGAGTTCCACCTGAACTGATCGAGGCCAGGAAAGCAGTCAGCCGCCGTCGGACTACCTCAAATACACGCCACAGGTACACAGCATACGTTCACCACATTTCCAAATACTATAAAATGTTTAGCAAGTGTTGTGATAATGCTTAGGTATGTATCTCTTTCTCCAGGCGTGACACGGTTAACGAAGACAACCATCGCTCACAGGAGCTTCTTCACTTCAGCAGCAGCACTTTTGGAGAACTTGTTGTGCACAAAGGGAAAAGTTTAGGTGCGACACAGTGCTGCTGCTTTCACGTTTCATAATTCTGCTCCAATGATCCATTTATACATTTGTGCTCATGTTTTTGACAGGTGCAAGCGAGCAGCTCGGCCGTAACGTTTATTATGGGTTTGAGGCGAACTCGGGAGAATTTGCTGTGATCTATGAGTGGTCGTTGCAGTGGAACAAGAAGATGGGCAAGTTCTTCACCAGCCAGGAGAAAGGAAAGATTGAAAACTGTAAAAAGCAGGTAAGTAAAGAGTATTATTTATATTATATGTAACACTTTTCAAAAATGTTCCTAACACTTGTTTACCACACATCGTAGATCCACGCTGCAGAAAATGAGTTCAACTCCCTCTTACGACTCGATCACCCAAACTTGGTGCACTACATGGCCTTGAGCTCCATTGAAAAGGAGGACTGTCTTGTGGTTAACCTGTTGGTGGAGCATGTGGCCGGGGCCAACTTGAACCAAAGCCTAAGCACCAACACTCCCGTCCCGATGGAGAAACTGTGTCATTACACGGCCCAGCTGCTGTCTGCCCTGGACTACCTTCACTCCAACTCCGTGGTCCACAAACGGCTCGGGGCCTCCAGTGTGCTGGTGGACTCCGAGGGCAACATTCGACTGACTGATTACAGCTTATCGAAGAGATTTGCTGACATCTGCAAAGAAGACATTTTTGAGCAGGCGCACGTGCGTTTCTCTGAGGACACGGCGATGCCGACGAAAACGGGCAAAAAAGGGGACGTGTGGAACCTGGGGCTTATGCTGCTGGCTCTGAGTCAGGGGAAAGAAGTGAAGGAGTATCCAGTGACGGTGCCTGCCAGCCTGCCTGCTGATTTCCAGGACTTCCTTCACAAGTATGTATGGGTAGATACCCCACCAATTTCTTCCACCAGTGTTTTATGAATCATGAGCTTCCTGGCCACCATTTTCATTCATTACATTGTATTGCAGACCTTTTATTTTGTAATTAAGTGGTGATCCATCTGCACAAACACATTGCTTTGAAAAAAAATTATAATTCATACTTTTAAGATAATGAAGCAGATGAAACTGTCACTGAAATAGGAGTGCAGGTGAAGACTCTTCCTCTATGTATTTAACATTAGGAAAAAATGTCTTATTATTATAATATCCTCCATCCAAATACCCCATCCATACCCTCTTATCTAGTTGGGGGTGCTTGAGTCTATGCCAGTTGGCAGTGGGCGAGATGTGGGGTGCAGCCCGAAACAGTCTGTTGCGGGGCCAACACAGAGAGACAGACAATCACTCACACTCTTAGATTTTAGATTTTAATTTAGAGTAATCATTTCACAGTTCAAGTTCAAAACTAACAAATCCTCCCATTTATAAACTCAGAACAGTCAGATGTGTGACTGAACAATGATTAAAATCATTATTCTTTCAAATGACTAATATAAAAAAAAAAAAACTACAACTCAAGTTCATATAAAACATAATTGGGGCAGCACAGTTGTTAACACTGTCGCCTCAAGGCAAGAAGGTTCTGGGTTTGAATCTCGGCTCAGGCCTTTCTGTGTGGAGTTTTGTTTTTTAATTTTTAGATCATGGCGTTATTGCTGTTTGTCCTCTTGCATTGCAGCCTGTACATTACATATGCTTTGTATTTAAAATTCTGTTTATAGAGACCTTTTTTTAAAACAGTCTTTGTCTGTCATCAGAACCTGTAAACAACATGTATCTGTACTAGATTGGAATAGACTGGAACATTTGAGCAGGGAGCCAGATATTGCATTATCCTGGAAAGACCTATTGTTGTGGCTTTGTGTTGTAGGTGCTTATGCCTGAATGATGCTGACCGCTGGACAACCCAGCAGCTTTTGGACCACTCTTTCCTCAAGCCTCCTTCACCTAAAAACCTGCCACCGGACCACGATCCGAGCCCAGAAGGTGACACAAAGTGTATTGAGTACATGGTGTATGGAGATGATGAGGTGGACAAAATATTAAAAACAAATAAATTATCAGTTATCATCAATTAAACTGTCCACTTCAGTCTTTATTAAGATTTATTATGAACAGTTTGATTGCAGCATAACAATCCAACATATAAGCATGTTAGATACACTGATAACACCACATAACATAAATAACTTATTAACACATCACAGTAGTAGTTTCTGTAAACAATCATGTTTTTTATTAATGTGGTCTATACAGTTTTTGAATAAGGAGAAATAAGCATCACAACAGAGCAAAGGGTGACATCTTCAGATTGTGTATTTCATCTAAGCAACAGAAATATAACAGAAACTACTCGAAAGTATTAACAGTTAAGTGTTTTTGCTTAAGTAAGAACATGATTTGCTTGTGGTTTCCCAGATCTAGCCGTGGACTTTGCCTCATCAGTTATCCCCCGGAGCCACATCCTGAACGCTCCCTTCAGTTCTGGGATGCACAGGCAGTTTTCTCGCTACTTCAATGAGTTCGAGGAGCTGCAGCTTCTGGGAAAAGGAGCCTTTGGTGCTGTCATCAAGGTGGGCTGCTTTTTTTTTCCCCCCTCACAAAACTTAAGCAATAAGATCAAACTAGCAAGAAGGTTTAATGTCTGTCTCCTCTCTCACATGTCCAGGTTCAGAACAAACTAGACGGTTGCTACTATGCTGTGAAGCGCATTCAGGTCAACCCAGCCAGTAAGCAGTTCAGACGCATCAAAGGGGAAGTGACGCTGCTCTCGCGCCTCAACCATGAGAACATTGTCCGCTATTACAACGCGTGGATTGAACGACACGAGACGCCCTCCATGGGAGTGCTGAGCAACACCGACAGCTCCGAGCCTCAGAGCACAGCCGACAAACCTGCTCCGCGCAGAGATCCGTCGCGGCGCCTCAACGAACTCGGCCTCCCAGACAATGTGGAGGACATCGCGCCACCTCCAGCCCTGTCGAGCTCCGTGGAGTGGTCCACCTCCATCGAAAGGTCCTCCAGCGCCAAGTGCAGTGGACACCAGTCAAGCGATGATGAGGATGATGACGAAGAAGAGGAAGATGTGTTCGGTGCCTCTTTTCTGTAAGTTGATTTTTTTTGTTTTTTGCGAGAAGATTTACCCAAACTATCTCTATTTTTTCTTTAATTATTTTTTTAAAATTTAGGCCATCAGATAGTGACTCGAGGAGCGACATCATCTTTGACAACGGTGATGAAAGCACAGACGAGATGTCGCAGGTTTGGAGGTTTAAACTTCTTAATTTGTTTACTGCGTTTGTTAATATCAGGCACATTACAACAAACATCTGTTGTTTCCTTCTGCAGGTTGAGCCAAGCAAAAAGCCAGCGACCCTCACGACGGAGAGCTCTGACTGTGATCGACATCTCAACATTGCACATTACTTGTACATACAAGTAAGCTCCATATTTACCCTGCATGCTCCACATTTACCACTAAGTATCTCTGCTTTTAATGTAACACTTGTGTTTGTATTGACAGATGGAATACTGTGAAAGGAGCACTTTAAGAGACACGATCGACCACGGTCTGCACCACGACCAGAATCGATTATGGAGACTGTTCAGAGAGATACTGGATGGCCTGGCTTACATACACGAGCAGGTATAATGCAGATAAATCAACTGCATATGAAGCCATGTTTTTAAATCACTTATGAGCCTCCTCTCCTTTTCCTAGGGCATGATTCACAGGGACTTGAAGCCCGTCAACATCTTCCTTGATTCACAAGACCATGTGAAAATTGGAGACTTTGGCCTGGCTACAGACCATCCTGCTACTGCGGTGTGCATTACTCTAGCTGTGTGCAGTTTGCTGTGTGTCATGAAGACTATTTAAAGTCACTGATTATCTCTCTCAGGCTGCGGGTAAATTTGAGGTGGAGGAGAGCGGCTCGGCACTGATGACCAAACCAGACCCGACAGGTGTGGAAAGTGTGACCAGACAATATTCATAAAACATTTACTTTTGATAACTGAGAGTTGCTTTCACATTACTGTCTCTAGGCAACATGACAGGCATGGTGGGCACCGCCCTCTACGTCAGTCCAGAGGTTCAAGGAAACACCAAAGCCACCTACAACCAAGTAAGAATTTGTTTGTTTTATTTAACCTTGTTGCTGCTGAAGGATTTTGTGTGTTTAGTCCTTTCTGAGATTTTGTTGCCTTCTTATCATTGCTCTCTCCACAGAAAGTTGACCTGTTCAGCCTGGGCATCATCCTCTTTGAGATGTCCTTCCGGCCAATGACCACTGGGTCCGAGCGCATTTCAGTCCTGAGCCAGCTTCGTGTGGTAGGTCCCCATCAGGGAAACAATCAGAAGAATGAAGCTGAGCTGCAGGAACTTTTATAACCTGGCTTCTCACTTACCTGGTCTCTTTTCATGCTGTAGGAGCCCATCCTCTTCCCTGAGGACTACGCTACATATGAGCAAGGAACACAGGTGAGGATGGTTGCAGCTCATCATTTGATATGAATCTTTTCTCTAAAACCAGTGGCCCAACAGTTTTCTCTTGTTGTATCAGAGGAAGGTGATCGAGTGGTTGCTGAAACACGACCCAGCCCTCCGGCCGACCGCACAAGAGCTCCTGAAGAGCGAGCTGCTGCCTCCGCCTCAGATGGAGGAGTCGGAGCTGCATGAAGTGCTGCAGCACACAATGGCTAACATCAACGGCAAGGCGTACCGCACCATGGTGGGCCAGCTGTTTGCCCAGAACACCTCACCGGTCATGGATTACACTTATGACATAGACCTGCACAAGGTGAGAAAAGCACAGGACAAAGGATTAGGTAGGAGTTGTGATGTTTAATACAACAAGAAACCAGGAGCAAACCAGTCCAAATAAAGGTTTTGTATGATTTTTTATTTGGCTTATCAGAAAAATTCAGATTTTGCTTTTTTCCACCTGCAGATGTCACTGCAGGCACATGAACAGTTGTGCTTACCCTAGTCTTTTTTACCATGCTGCCTCACTCATCTGGTCTATATAACAGTCCAGCAGCAGGCCTGTTAGTGCTTTATCGATGTCTCCTGATCCCTAACAGAGGCTGTTTGTTTGCTCTCCCTCCAGGGCAGCTTCAACTTCAACGGTGCCAAATTGCAGCAGCATGTGTACGAAACAATCACCAGGATCTTCAAGAAGCACGGTGAGTACACTGCGTTTAGCGTGTGTGCGTGTGAACATGAGCCTTTGTTGACTTTCCACTGCGAACCACTTGGACTCCTGACCCGCTATAAGCCCGTCTTTAAAGGGACCCCAACATCTGCTCCAGTGAGAGGCAGCTAAACAATAAGTGTACTGTTGGGCAGAGCAGATTCTGTGCAGGTGTTAGTGTTGGTTTTGTGCACGTTGCTGATGATGTCCAGCTGTACTTATTTGTTTATGCACAGTTTGTATCTGCTCACATGCATCAGTTCTCCTCGGGTGAGGGTCATATTATCTTATGCAGATGTTACAGTAATACGTGAGGTTTGTGTTCAGGTGCGGTGCGTCTCCAGACCCCGCTGCTCCTCCCCAGGAACAGGAAGCTGTATGATGGCAGCGAGCTGGCCTGCTTCATGGACCACAGTGGAATGCTGGTTACACTGCCCTATGACCTTCGTGTGAGTTTAACACACACACACACACACACACGTGGGCAAGTCCACACTTGCAGGCAAACACTAATTGTACAACTCTTTGCATCAGCACATGCAAACACACACAGAGCGAGGCTGCAATCAGCAGCCACCTTAAGATCCTGCTACCTCAGGAAACCCCGAGGACTAAATGGTTGTTTCCACACTGTGATTGATTACAGCCTGGTATGCACCGACTTTACTGTCATTATAGGAGAGCACCCAATGTCTCAACTCTGTTTTCACTTTAGATGGCGTTTGCGAGATTCGTCGCCCGCAATAACATTACACACCTGAAGAGGTAAATTTGATTTGATAAAGGATTTAAAACATGTTTATGGCAGTAATGTTTTTAGATGTTGTTATAAATTACCGTGTGAAGAAAATATGTTCCTTAATTAGTGGTTACTTTTGCTTGTGGTAAAACATGATTGTCCATTTTGTATAATTGAGTTTTATTTATATAATGACAAATTATCATAAAAATATTACTGAATAAATCAATTCAAAACTCAAAAGTGTTTTATTTTTTATTTTATCAAAGAATTTTAATGTGAATCTTTTCTTTATTGCAAATTAGTTTATATTACCGTATTTTCCAGACTATTGAGCACACCTGTCTATAAGCCGCGATTGTATTTATTCGAACAGTTTCATGGGGTCCACTCTGACCGGGTCTGATGTGACGACGCTAAATGTATCGGCGGCACGGAGTTTGCTAGCTTGTAAAATGCCAACGAGCTTCGTGCCAGCGATACATGAGAAACACCGGTGTTTAAGTTCAAAGCGTCAGAAAAAAATAGCGGCTTATAGTCCAGAAAATACGATACATTAGTGATGAGTCCATCAATTAAAACTCATCTGACCAGCTGCATCACCAGTAAGGATTAAATATGGCGTGATGTCAGATGTAAATTCACCACAGCTTCGTGAGCTTATATTGACTGCATCATGACTCTATTCAAAATATTTAGCAAAACAGTTGCTCAGCTGTATTTGTTGAGAAACCCGATCCTTCACTTGAGAATAAACTGTGTGTGTGTGTGTGTGTGTGTGTGTGTGTGTGTGTGTGTGTGTTTCTAAAGGTATAGCATTGAGCGTGTGTTCCGCCCGAGGAAGCTGGATCGTGCTCACCCGAGGGAGCTCCTGGAGTGCGCCTTCGACATCATCACACCCGTCACCAACAGCTTGCTCCCTGAGGCAGAGACCATTTACACCATCTCTGAAATAGTCCAGGAATTCCCTGCGCTTCAGGTTATACACACACACACACACACACACACACACACGACCTGCTTGTATTTGAAATGAGTCTACAGGTTGTGATTCTCATTCAGACAGAACACTTTGTTCACGGGCGGGATGTATCCATGTTGTTTTTTCCCTTTTTACTACCCACTCACATTCCTAACATACCAAAGTATGTGTAAGCCTGACAGATTTACACTGTATTTATTGTTTACATAGTAAATCTGTTATGTGCAGGTCTGTCCACTTCCTTCCCTTCCTTCCAGTACAATTCATTTCATGTCCACATCCATCCCAGTGCTGCGTCACTCTGCTGTCGCCGCTCTCTGCATGCTTCGTGAACCTTGGGGTCTAGCCTGTAGTTCACTCTTCATAGATCCTGTTTCTGATCCTCTCCACCACCCAGCTCTTTGTGTGGAAGCTTTTAAGAGCACACGAGTCAGACAGAATGAAAGAGCAGCCGGACACAACAGTCATTATTCACTGAGGTGCTCATTGCACTGTAGTGCTCTTGGTTTTGACTGTAATTGCAGCTGAGGGGGTTAAAGGTGTGTTTGTGTCTGCAGGAAAGGAACTATAACATCTACTTGAACCACACCAGCCTGTGGAAGGCCATCCTGCTCCACAGTGGGATCCCGGAAGACAAACTGAGCCAGGCCTCCAACATTCTGTGTGATGCTATGGTGAGTGCAGGCCACAAGTTACACATGCTATCCACATTGCATGTCTGTTACTGATATTTCATTCCAGCATGAACATATACCATAGTGTTTTTTGCAAATGCAGCATTTTTATTGGCCTTTTTTTTTTTTTTACTGCTCCAGAGCGAGAAGTTGACCAAACGTGAAGTGGAGGCAAAGTTCTGTAACTTCTCACTGTCAACCACCAGTGTAAGTGTTCACCAGGTGCATGAAAACATAATGCAGCAGCAGCACACTCATACACATTGAGCTCTCTCCTAATCTCTCGCTTTCAGTTGCAAACACTGTACAAGTACGTAGAGCAAAAGGGGGATCTGCAGGACCTGGCGCCCCTGCTGACATCGCTCACCAAACAGAAGACTGCCGTCACACAGCTGGCCAAGCAGGGGCTGAAGGACCTGGAGGAGCTCACTTGTCTTCTGTGCAAACTAGGAGTTAAACTGAGGGTGATTTTTATTATTTTTTTAAATTCTGGTTTGATAAAGGGAATAAATAGTATGTGGGTCCCCTCTTCTTCTTTCTAAAGCAGATATCTCTCCTCTGTAGGTGGTGGTCAACTTAGGCTTGGTGTACAAGGTGCAGCATCACTCGGGAGTCATTTTCCAGTTTGTGGCTTTCATCAGAAAACGCAAACGAACTGTGCCAGATATAATGGCTGCTGGGGGACGCTATGACCACTTGGTAGGTTTCACACTCATTCATCCACATTCCACATATTTAAAGCCAATAAATGAACTGGCTCAAAGTCACAAGTGAAATCTGCAGCTGATATTTTCAAAAATGTGTGCAGGACTTCTCCTTGCACATATGCATGCATGTGAACCATATTTTTTCCACGCACTTACAGCTCTTCTCTCTGCGTTTCATTAACTCCACATGAAGCAGTGATGCAGTCCGCTTGGTGTCTTTATGTGGTTCTCTCTAGATCCTGGAATTTCGAGGGCCAGCTTCCACGGTGCCCGTCCCCAACGGAGTGGGGGCCAGTGTCGCCTTGGACAAAGTCTGTGCTGCTGTGGCCAACATGGAGGAGCCGGTGAGAGAGGCACACACACACACACACACACACAGTGAGATCTGACATTCCTAATTATTGTAATAAAGAAGCAGCAGACAGAGCTTCATATTTAATGACGTCTTATTACAGCAGTCGGCTGCCAAACAGCTACTTTTAGAAACGTGTTAATAACTATGATCACTGCTCCCGACTCCATGGAGTTATTTTTGGAGCCACATCATTTTCTATATTTTAGATTCAGATTGTGAAATAGTGTGCTCACATAACTTCAAGTGGGTCTAAAGACCTGAAAGGACTCATTTATTCCGCACATATTTTTTAAGCTGCAGCTGTGTGCATCTGAAATATTTTGACTTTAGCTCTTCCACGTTTTTAGCCAACAGCGAGCTCCTGCGATGCGCTGGTGGTCCCAGTGGGGCATTCATCAATGTCCAGAGCCATCAACGTTGTCCAGAAGCTGTGGAGCACGGGCGTCTCTGCAGACATCGCCTACGACGTCTCACAGGTTAGCAATCTTGAATGGTTTCAGTTTAGAAAACCGAAGCAAGACGGCGTTCACTTAAAGATGCTCTCTGGAGTTTCTCCAGTAAACAAACAACGTTATGTTTACATTCTGTGTTGCTCACCAAAAATCCCGTGTCCAGCTCCTTGAGGCCTTTAAAACTGTTGAATTCTTTTCCTTCCTCACGCAGCATTTGCCAAATTGTTTACATCCACACGAGCTTGCCAACAGTCGTCTTCTCTGCCTTTATTTGTGCGTTGCCAAGATTCCTGGCACATTACCACCACCTGTAAATCAATGCAGCAGTGGGCAGCCATTGGCAGAAACGTGCCACTCGCTTGGAAGCAAGTGCATGGAAAACAATATTGCACCATAGCGTAACTAGTGTGTGAAAACTTGCTTCAGTGAAATCACTTCAGTTGAGATGTTGTGGGTGTTGGATAAAACGTCGATTAACATTTTAAATTGTTTTGCAGCGAAAAACAAACATGCACATACAGTGCTCAAAAATACGGATAAAAACCACATTTAAATTAATAGCTGTGTTTCTAATAAGGGAGGAGGCAGCGGTCGACATGAACAACTAAAGGCTGCAAATACAGGCTGTGAAAGAAAACGGGTGAATAAATTAAATATAGTATTGCATATTGCAAAATAAAAGCTGTGTTAATAAAAAATGGTTTTCTGTCTACTAACACTAGTAGGCTGCTTTTATTTTGAAAGGGATAACCAAGGTGTTGAGTTCGTACCAGTGTAATGCAATAAGTTTAATATTTTGATCTTCTTCAAGGATTCATACCAAAATTTGACTAATTAAACTTATCAAACTGTTGAAATTAGAAATAAAGGCCTGTCCTAATACAAACTTTCCTCAAATACAGGCATGGATACCTTCTGCAGTTCCTTGACACTCACTGAGGATTTACAGTATTTATAAGTGACTATCATGCCACATTTTATTCATTAGATATTCAACATGAAAACCAAATTATAGGCTTGATTTATTTCTCCTTTATTTTTTTTTCTGTCCCTGACAGCCTAAAAGCAGAGTTTAAAAGACAAAAAGGCAGTTTATATGTATATATAATGATGCTGTTTAAATACACACACAATTCTTCAAATCCAATCACCTCTGAGTCATTAAGCCACACGTCTAAATATATCCCAGCAAAAGGAAGTGGACTTCACTTCTCACTAGGCCACTCCCTCAATGTGACTTCTGCACACAGGACGTAGGTAAGGCAGGACTGCACATGAAGTTCAAGCACAACCTCCATCAGCTTGTGTTCACCCACTAATATCTATGCAACTGAGCCCTCATATTTGTGATCTGAACTCAATCACATTTCTGATTCTGTACATTTTTCCTGAGCTCCCCTCCCTCATACTTCCTGTCCTGTAATAACCTCTTTCCTCCTACAGAGGGCAAGATCTGACCTTCACTCTTGAAGTGACACCAGACAATAAATATTCATGTGCTTTGTGGTTTCATCTGAAAAAGGCCCAATGGCCATATCGAGACAACACAACTCCTGCAGCGATTGGTTCTGTGTCATGTGTCAGGCAGGCTTCCAATAAAGTTGTTTTGAATGAGATCTTTTTAGCAGTATCTAATAGCTGTGCTGTGATTGGAGGAAGCTGAGTTCAGTCCTTTCGAACGTATTCATCCTGTGGTCCCAAACCTCTGATCCCATGCCGCTGTCACATTCTTCATGTTTATGTGACAAACTG